>JABLUY010000168.1:0-58491 GCA_013306675.1 Thraustochytrium sp. TN22 | reverse complement strand
CCGAGCAAGGTCTCCGTGCTCGCACGCCTCAGACTATCCGGTCGCGCACCGAGCTAGGTCATCGTGCTTCAGCACACGTTCGGCGCTCCGGCCCCGCGCCGCGTTGCGCCTTCGTGATCGCTCACATTATGCACGTGCCTGACCATCCGGCCACGCGCCGAGCAAGGTCTCCGTGCTCGCACGCCTCAGACTATCCGGTCACGCACCGAGCTAGGTCATCGTGCTTCAGCACACGTTCGGCGCTCCGGCCCCGCGCCGCGTTGCGCCTTCGTGATCGCTCACATTATGCACGTGCCTGACCATCCGGCCACGCGCCGAGCAAGGTCTCCGTGCTCGCACGCCTCAGACTATCCGGTCACGCACCGAGCTAGGTCATCGTGCTTCAGCACACGTTCGGCGCTCCGGCCCCGCGCCGCGTTGCGCCTTCGTGATCGCTCACATTATGCACGTGCCTGACCATCCGGCCACGCGCCGAGCAAGGTCTCCGTGCTCGCACGCCTCAGACTATCCGGTCACGCACCGAGCTAGGTCATCGTGCTTCAGCACACGTTCGGCGCTCCGGCCCCGCGCCGCGTTGCGTCTTCGTGATCGCTCACATTATGCACGTGCCTGACCATCCGGCCACGCGCCGAGCAAGGTCTCCGTGCTCGCACGGTCATCGTGCTCAGCACACGTTCGGCGCTCCGGCCCCGCGCCGCGTTGCGTCTTCGTGATCGCTCACATTATGCACGTGCCTGACCATCCGCCCACGCGCCGAGCAAGGTCTCCGTCAGACTATCCGGTCGCGCATCGAGCTAGGTCATCGTGCTCAGCACACGTTTGGCGCTCCGGCCCCGCGCCGGGTTGCGTCTTCGTGCTCGCTCACACTGAAGGTCTCCGTGCTCGCACGCGCATGACCGCAAAGGTCTCCGTGCTCGTACGTGCCTGACCATCCGGCCAAGCGCCGAGCAAGGTCTCCGTGCTCGCACGCCTCAGACTATCCGGTCACGCATCGAGCTAGGTCATCGTGCTTCAGCACACGTTCGGCGCTCCGGCCCCGCGCCGCGTTGCGCCTTCGTGATCGCTCACATTATGCACGTGCCTGACCATCCGGCCACGCGCCGAGCAAGGTCTCCGTGCTCGCACGCCTCAGACTATCCGGTCACGCACCGAGCTAGGTCATCGTGCTCAGCACACGTTCGGCGCTCCGGCCCCGCGCCGCGTTGCGTCTTCGTGCTCGCTCACACTAAAGGTCTCCGTGCTCGCACGCGCATGACCGCAAAGGCCTCCGTGCTCAGCACACGTTCGGCGCTCCGGCCCCGCGCCGCGTTGCGTCTTCGTGCTCGCTCACACTATGCACGTGCCTGACCATCCGGCCACGCGCCGAGCAAGGTCTCCGTGCTCGCACGCCTCAGACTATCCGGCCACGCGCCGAGCTAGGTCATCGTGCTCCAGCGCACGCTCGTCTCTCCGGCCTCGCGCCGCGTCGAGTCCTCGTGCTCGCTAGCGTCCCGGCCGGCCTCGTGCCGCGCCAAGGCCACACAACGGCAATTCGGTCTCCTGGCCGACTTCCCCGAGGTTTTTTGTCGTGGTGGCTCACTTCTTTTTGCCCACCGGGTCTTTTCTTTACCCACCACGTCCTAATTTTTTTACCCTCATCACGAAGAGCAACCCAAACAAGTGCCTGCCGATTGCCATTTCAAGACAAACAAGCCGTCAAGACCAAGTCCCAAGTCAAGTTTCAAGCCAAGGCCGGCACGTGCAACGTAAGTTCTCTCTTGTTACAAGCTACTCCAGCACCCAGCGTGTCCAAGGCCAAGCTCTATCTCAAGTTTTCGCCTCCCCTTTTGGCGACACGCCAAGCGCTGCGGGGCGGTGTCAGCCAGCAAGTCCCGGCACTCAAGGTCAAGTACGGCGGCAAGGACGGCAACGTGCACGACATGACCGGCTAGGTGCTCACCAGCTATTACAGCACCGTGATCTGGCCGAGGCCGCAGGGCAAGGGACAGACGGGACCGGGCCTATGACCGCCTGATCCTGGCGACGTCGTCACTGGCTGCCGAGTCCGACTCCTTGACCAGCGCCGCAGGCTAGGCCAGCTGGCAGACCAAGATTAGCTCAACCATCTTCTCTCTCTCGTGCTAGTACTTGCCGAGCAGGTGGAGCGGGGTAGGGCCGCCGTGGGCGAGCCCGAGCCCGCCGAGCATACAGTCTAACAGCTACGCGTCGTCTCGGCCCGCCTCGCCCTTGTCCTCGTGTCCTCGCCTTCACGTTGGCCCGGCCCAGCCTGCCAGTGAGTGGTTGTTTGAGTGACAGTTCATCTACGTACCAGGTAGGCAAGACCAAATTAGTAAGTCATACGTCAGACCGTGCCACGACCCACCTGGCTGCCCGCAATGATCTTATTGTTGGGGTCACGGTGGTTCGAGTGACGCACAGCACCTCCAAGTCGTCGATGTGACTCGGAAGGAGAAGGAGGAGACCAAACACGAAACGCCTCCAACTTCAAGTCGGAGCCGCCCAGACACTGCACGGTCGCGCGCGGCGCGAGCAGCAGCCAGCATGTCGGGCAGCCCGCTGCTGGGCGCGAGCGGCGCGAGCCGCAGCGGCGCCGCGGCCAGGTCGTCGTCGTCGGCGGCGGCGGCGACGTCGACGTTGTCGCTGGCCTCGGCGGCGGCCGGCGAGGACATGTACGGGTCCGTGGCGGCCGTGGCGGCGGCGGCCGCGGCCGCGCCCACGGCGGGCTCGCACGAGCGGCAGCGCACGCGACAGCAGCAGAGGTGGAAGGGCGAGCTGGAGCGCAGCGGGTCGAGCGCAGACCTGCTGGCGTCCTCGTTCGCGTTCCCCAACGTAGCGCAGGAGGAGGCGGCCAGGCTCTTTCACCAGGTGGATCCGGATAGCGACGGGTACCGGCAGCTGGCATGGGCGCGGAGCTGGCACTCGTCGCGGGAGTCCGCGGCGCAGCAGCCCAGCGCGCCGTGGCGCCTCATGAACCGCAACAGCGACTTTGGACAGTCGACGGGCAGCATGCGCGTCCATCGCCTCAACCGGTCCGCGGCGCTCTACTTTTCGGATCTCTGGCACACGCTCGTGGACTCCAGCCTGCGCATGGTCTTCACGGTCTTCATCGTACTGTATTTGGCGACCATTCTGGTCTTTGCGCTGCTGTATCTGTGGTTATCACCCGCGTGTGGCCTGCAGCTCGACGATTTCAAGAGCGCCTGGGCCTTCTCGCTCGAGACCATCATGACCATCGGCTACGCCTTCCCTGGCGAGCGTGACTTCTTCAAGCAATGCTGGTCGCTCATCGCGCTCGTCTCGCTCGAAAGCATTCTCGGCGTCATCTGCGACGCCGTCTGCGTTGGCCTGGTCTTTGCGCGCCTCTCCCGCGCGCAGACGCGCGCCTCCACCATCGTCTTCTCCGAGTCGGCCATCGTGCGCCGCATTCACGGCAAGCTGTACTTTATGTTCCAGGTCGCGGAGATGCGCAAGCACCAGCTCGTTGAGGCTCACGTGCGCTGCTACGCCATCAGCCGCCACCGCTGTGCGGACGACTCGCCGCTCTCTTACTTTCGATCCGACGTCTTGCGCCTCGTCAAGCCCGATGACGAGATGGGCGGCATGCTCTTCATGGCGCTGCCTAACGTCGTTGTGCACCCACTCGACGCCTTCTCGCCGCTCGTCGCGCCGCGCCGCCAGCCCTCGGACCGCTCCGTGCCGAACCCGGCGCGCGAGCTCATCTTCCCCGGCGTCCGTCAGCGCGAGTGCGACGTCGAGAACGGGTCGCGCGACCTCATCCCGGACGAACAGCAGCCGCGCGCCGGACCGCGCCCCGAGACCTCCGTCTCTTCGGGCGGCAACCAGGAGCATGAGGGCCGCTCCGCGTCAGCCTCGGCGTCGGCTTCCACTCCCACTTCCTCGGGCACCTCCGCCCCACCTGTTGCGCACCCAGTCGCAGCTGACGAGGAGTCCATCAAGCAGTATCTGCGTGACCACCGTGTCGAGATCGTCTGCCTCGTCGAAGGCATCGACGCCGTCACCAGCGACACCATTCAGGCTCGCCACTCGTACTGCTTTGACGACCTCATGTGGCACTTTGACTTTGTGCCCTGCGTCCTCGAGGACGACAAGGGTGGCGCACAGCTCGACTTTGAGCAGTTCCACAAGGTCTTTCCCGTGCCACAGCCCTACCGTGACTTGCCCCCCATGTATCTGTTTTCCGACCCGTAACAAGCAGCCAGATTGGGAAGTAATGTGATTACCATATCATCTTCTTCTTCTTCATCTTCATCATCATCATCATCATCTTCTTCTTCTTCTTCTTCTTCTGGTGCAGAGTTCCAAGGTGGTATCATTCCATGCTGCGACGCCTCCTTACATTCATGATGCCTCTCGGCCTAGGACGCCCGGGTGACAGCGCGCCAGGGCGTCAATCAGGTCGCGGTCAGCGCCATTGACCGGCTGCGCATTGCGGGCCTCCGCGAAGAGTTCGCGCAGGCCGTCCACTTCGACCCGACGCTGCAAGAGCCGCTGCAACGTGACCAAGAAGGCGCGACGCATCCCCAACGCCAGCATCTGGCGCAAGAGCGCCTGCACGAGCGGAGGCTCGTCCACGAGATCAAAGTCCAGCATGAGGTGGGCCACGAGCTGCACGGCGCTCGCCGTGCCGCGATGCTCACGCCACAACCCGCGCACTAGACCTCGCTTGTCGCACTGCACGAGCTGGTCGAACGTGTGCGGCAGGTGCAGGTCCTCAAAAGCAGACATGTAGATGCAGTACTGCAGGTGCTCGTACAACGGAAGCGCGTCCTCCCCACGCTGCGAGTACACTGCATCAATGTCCTCCGGCGCCCCGAGCCGGAAGACAGCCTTGAGCGCGCGCGCGCGCGAAGCGTACGAGCGTCCCGGCGCGTCCGCCTGAAAGGCGTAGTTGAGCAGGTACGCGATACCGCGCCGCGCGTCAAGCGCGGCGCTCGGAGGGGACATGGTGTAAACGATGCGCTGCAGGAGGCTCTCGTCTTCGTCCTCAGCCGCTGCTGCATCCTCCGCCACCGGGGCCGCGCTCTCCGGCGCACGCTTCGCCGCCAGCCAGCCCAGCACTAGCCGCTTGCGCACCTCCATCAGGTTGACGCCGTGCCGCGTCGCGAGCGTCTCGGCAACCTCGTGAAGCCGGTGGCCTTCCTGCCACTGAACCGCGGCCACCGGCGCGAAGCGGTCATACAAGTCGCCCAATAGCTTGACGTAGTCCGTGTCGGCGGCGAGTCGCAGCGGGAGGCCAGCGTGTCGCAGGTCGAGCTCCGAGGCGAGCTGGTTCGCCAGCCGCGACATCTCGGTGCTCTCGGCGCGCTTCAGCGCGAAGCGCAAGATAAGCAATTTCGCCTCGGGCGCCTCGACCTGGCTCACGAGCCACGTGCACGCCTCCAAGACGCGACCGCCTGCCTTGACGTTGTCCAGCACAGGCAGCACCGCCTTGGTGACCGACTCCCCGGCGCGCATGAGCTTGCGGACCAGGCACAGGTAAAAGTCGTTCGGGTCCAGCTCCAGCGGGTCACTCAGCGCCACCAACCACTTGACCGTGTCCGGCTCCAGGCACACCTCGAGCGCGGGCCATGGGTTCTCCTCAAAGAGCGCGTGCACGTTCAGGCGCACCTCGCAAATGCGCAGTAGCTCGAGCACCTGGAGGTACTTGGCCTGACCTGGCCACTGGCACAGCTTGCAGACCGCCTCGAGCCGCTCGTACGATGCGCCCGGAACGCGCGGAAAGACGTGCTCGCACACCTGCAGCAAGAGGCCGGCGTCCATGCCGGCGCGCGCCGCCGCGACGCTGTCGCGATGCGCAGCCAGATCCACCTCCGCGTCCAGCAGCAGGAGCTTCAGAAAAAGGCCGTACACGCGGTCAGTGCGCACGCCGTACGCCTCGGCAAACGACACCACGGACGGCAGGTCGTACGCCGACCGTGGGATGCACTTTGGCAGCAGGCTCTGCTGCACGTAGAGCTGCGGCTTGGCGCCCTCGGCGGTGAACTGCAGCGTGTCCACCTCGACACCCAACGACTGCAGCCACGCCCACCAGCGCGCGTTGACCTGCATACGGTGGCAGTCCAGCACAAGGTCCTGCATGCGGCGCGCGCGACCCAGCGAAACGCCCACACCGGCCAGGATCTGCAGCCGCGCGAAGTCTTCGCGGTCGTTCTTGGGCAGGCTCTCCCGGTACCACGCGAAGGCGGCACCGTCGTCAGCGGCCGCCACCAGGTAGCCGAGTGCCAGCGGCGCGTCCACGCGCGGCGTGGCCAGAACCTTGGCAGCCAGGCCCTGCACGACCTTAAACACGGAATTAGGCACCGGCATGCGCTGGCCCGCCGTGCCGGCGACGCGGAGAGCCAGCTGCAGCGCGCCGTTCTGCGACAGGTGAGCCATAAGCGCCTCCCCGGCGGCCGTCGGGTCCTGGCGGCCACCCAGCGCGAACAGAAAGCGGGAAACGAGCGGGAGCACAGTGGCCGAGTCGAGAACGGTGCCGTACTCCTTGAACCACGCCTGCAGCGCATGCGCGCGCTGTGTCGCGGGCGCCTCCGAGGCCCAATCGAAGCCATCCTCGCAGCGCTCCAGGACCGCCTGCGCCAAGTTGCTGCTGCGCAGTAGCTCACTCGCGCGGCACAGCTGCGCGCTGTCCTCGGTGCGCAGGCAGACGTCCAACAGCAGGCCATGCGCCACGCGCTGTGCGCGCAGGTCCCCTGGAAAGCGGACGGCAAGCTCCACGGCGATGCGTTGCTGCCAGGGCAGCGTCGTGGGCCGCTCGCTCCATGCAAGGCAGGCGTCCTTTTGGCCCTGTCGCGCGAGCCAGACCGCCACGCGCCCGGCCATCTCCTGGCGCCGGAACCCAAGCAGCCGCGCGCGCATCTCTAGTTCTGAGGCCGGCGTGGCGGCCTGCGCGCTGGCGCGCATCACGTGGAGCTCCAGCAAGCCGTCCGCGTCCCCCTCGAGTGCGACGTCCTGCAGGTCGAGGCGGATTGAGAACCGCTGCAGCAGGTCACGCGCCGCCTCAAAGCTGGCGGCCCACGTGTGGCCGCCGCAGTCCCCGACAAGGGCTCCCAGGCATGCCAGCGCGACGCGCTCCTCATCTGTCTCCGCGTCGCTGTCCTCGGCCAGGCCCCACACGCAAAAGCTGCGCACGCGCTCCTCAACGACCGTCGCCACCTCGGGGCACGACTTACGCATGAGCGCGTGCAGATCGCGCAGCTCCGCCTCGTCCACACGCAGGTCAGCGCGGAGCGACATGTTCTCGAAGAGCGTCGCGAAGACATCGGCCACGTCAAAGCAGCGGTACATGCGCGCGATCTGCACGGCGCGCTCGGCAACGCTCGCGGACTGTGCCAGGACGTGCATGAGGATGGCCTTGGCCTGGCTCGCGCTGCTAAAGTTGAGCTGGCCGCGCAGCTGAAACGCCGAGAGCAGCGCCGAAAGATCCATGAGACGCTTCTGGTCAAGCAGGTCGCCCTGCAGGTCAGTGGTCCAACGCATGGCGCGCTCCACGAGCGCGGACAGCTCCTCGCTGTACGGTGGCACGATGTTGCGCATCAGCGTCAGCACGGCGCGGGATGCCGCTGTCAGGTCGCCGATCTGGCCCACGGCCTCCACGGCGCACTGCTCGCGCGCGCCGCCGGAGGTTTCAACCTCGAGCGCCACGCGCTCAATGTAGGTCACCAGCACCTCGTCCGCGTCCACGCCATAGCGCGCGGCGCACGGCCGCACGTGCTCCCGTACGACGCGGGCCATGAGCTCCGGCGCCGTGACGCGGTCGAGGAGATCCATGAGCACCTGCTCGCGCGGCGCGCTGCGCAGGACGCCCACGTCAAGGCTTAGGTCATGCTCCTTGCCCAGATAGAGCACCTCCTCGAGGTCGGCGCGGAGCTGCTCGAGGTCGGCCACAGCGTAGTCTTGCGGGCGCGGCCCGCTCGCGGCAGCTTGGCGCGCCAGCTCGCCCGGGCTGCAAAGGCTGCGCCGCTGCCGCTCGCGCGCTGACCGCCCGTGGGAGGACGCGATGAGCTCGGCCTCGCGCACCAACGCGAGAGCCTCGGCCGCGGACTCCGCCGCCGCAGCCTGGCCCGCGACCCCCACGGTCCACGCTGCGAGGCGCACCTTTTGCTCTTGTGTCAGCACGTGGGGGCCGGCATGGTCGCGCAGCCAGGCCGTCACGATGGCCGTCGGCGTCTCCGCGGGGATGTGTTCCAGCAGCTGCACCACATCGTCTTCGTGCGGCCGTGCGTGCCGGTGCAGCACGATCGCGGCCATCTCGAGCTGACCCTTTTGCAGAAAGAGGACCAGCGCCTGCAGCAACCTGCACGTGCGAAAGCGCTGCCACTCATCGCAGTCAAAGGTCGGGCTCAGCAGCGTGTAGGTTTCCAGCCGGTAGAGCGCATCCTTGACCTGCTCCAGCCACGCCTCGTTGCTGTGCGCCTGGCAGAGCGCCTCCGCCTTGCGCAGCAGGCGCGCTTGCGCAGCCGGCGCATTCGGCAGCCGAACCTGCAGGCAGCCCTGCACGACGAACCCGAGGTAGCGCGCGGGGTCCATGCCCACAAGGGCATCAACGACGCCAAAGAGGCGCTCGTACATGGCTTCCGGCACCTCGCTGTGGTTCGGAGCCGCATCCTCGGCGGCAGGCAGCAGCAGGTGCGCGCGCGCCGCCTCCAGCAGCTGGCTCAGCTTGAGTTTGTATGCGCGATCGCGACCCGGGAGCTCCTGTTGGACCGCAAGCGCGAGCGCTTCATCGCAGCGGCCCGCGCTGAGGAGCGACTCAAAGCGCATCGCGTCATCGCTCTCAAAGCACACCATGCCGGAGACAGCCGACCCGCGCGCCGTCTCCAGAAGGGCCAGGCTACGCGAGCCGGGCAGCGCCACGAGGTGGCCTCCGCGAACACCGTTGACGTTTGCGTCCTTCTGGTCGGCAGCGCTCCCAAGCGGGTCCGAGAAGAGCCATTCCACCGTGGTGCGGCCGTGCAGGCGGATGCGGCCCACATCGAGGCGGCCGTCGGCATACAGAAAGCCAAGGCGCGCGCCGACGCCCATTGTAGCAATGTCGATCAGGTCAGGACTTGTGTGAAGGCAGCGCAGAAAGACGGCACGGCGGGCGTCCCAGATGCCGACGCGACCGGCCTCGTTGAGCGTGACGACCATGGCCTCGCTCGCCAAGGCCTCGAGCGCCACGAGCGGCGTGTCCTCGGCGACCGGGTCGGCGCCGCTGCTGTCGAGGCGCAGCGGCTCGCGGCTGTCGGCGCTGATCCAGACGTGTAGCTGTGCGGGCGCCCCGCGCGAGCCGATGACCACGCGTAGAAAGCCGCTCGCTTCGTTGCGCGCCACGAGCATGCCCATGCTGCCCTGCGGGCAGCAGGCAGCAAGGTCGAAGGTCTCCATGACCGCCGAGTCCCGCACGCTCTTGAGCAGCGCCGCGTTCTCCGCCTCGGCCGCGTCCTCGAGCAGGTGCAGGCAAAGATTGGAGAAGCGGTAAAGGCGCGCCGGGTTGCGCGACACTACAAAGAGCTCCTCGCCCACCTGCTCGCTGTCGAAGAAGCTAGGCTGCTCCAGAAAGGTGAGGCAGTCGAAGCGCTGCTTGGCGTCCGCAAGCAGGCGCTGCGAGAAGAGCAGCGCGCCGCGGTCGCTTACAAAATGCAAGCTTCCCTGAGCGTCGCCCACGCAGAAGCAGCTGCCGCCCGAGTTCCACGCCAGCGACTCCACGCTCAGCTTGAAGCGCGCGGTCTCGCGCGCCGCGCCGCGCATCGCCTCGTTCAGCTCCATCAGCCGCACGTCGCTGCCGGAGCCCACGCAGATGACCGTCGCGGCCGCGCCGCCTCCCTCCTCATCCTCCTGCGCGGCCCTGTCCCCGTCCAGGCCCAAGAAGCTGACGCCGGCCGACGCGCGCTGCGCCGCGGCGCAGACCCACTTGGGCCGTTCCTTCTTGGGCCCCAGCTCACGGGCCTCGGTCTGCACATTTGCTGTGCTGCACTCGTTCTCGTTCGCCTCCTCGGCGCCCGCCGCGACGCCCAGGCGCACCTCGAGCACGGGCGCCACGGCGAAGGCCTGCTCGGCCGCCACAGCGGTCGTCGCCATGGTCGATTCCGTCGGCGTGGGCCGCACTCGCTCGCTCTCTCTTTCAGAGCGAGCTGAGCTGGGCCAGCGGCTCCGCGAGCCTGATCGCGGGGCGGCCGCGCGGCGGCCGCAGGCGCGCAGGGCGCCTCCTCGCGGTCCCAAGAACGATGGTCACGATTTCGAATTTGCTCTCTCGTTCAAGTTCTGCGCGGCGGTTAGCGCGTTCAAGCTCATGAAGGGGGCTATTTGCCTGTTGGGCCCCTTGGGCTGGATGCCTCCGCGGACGACGAGGCCGAGGGGCTGCCGGGGCGCGGCGCGCGCAAGGGCCGCGCGCGAGAGAGCGCCGTGGCGGCGCGCGAGAGCGTGTGCGCCACGCGCAGCTGCAGCTGCAGCGCACGCAGCGCCATGTCGCGGTCCTTGACGGGCGCAGCGCAGAGCGCCCAGAGGGACAGCTCGCGCAGCGAGAGGGCGCCGCTGCCGTCCACATCGATGATGCGCAGCGCGGCGGCCGCCTCCTCGCGCGTGAGCGCGTGTCCAATGGCAAGCGCCAGCGCGCGGAACTCAGAGGCGTCCAGCGTGCCGTCCTGGTTCAGGTCGAACGCGTGAAAGGCCTTCTCGATCGACGCCAGCGTCGACGCGTCCGCCGTCAGATACGCACGCACGGCGGTCGATGCCGCATCGGCGGCCGCCATGCCCGGCCACTCTGGGACAGCGTGGCATAGTTCGTGCACGCGGTCGAAGCGCGCCGCGCGGGAGACCAGCGCGGCCTCGTGCGTCCTGCGTGCAGCCTGCGCCTCCTTGCAGGCGCCGCGGATGCGCTCGAGCGCTTGGGCGCGCACCTCGGCGCCATGGCGCGCCGCCTCACACTCGCGCGCATGCATGGCCTCCAGCATGCGAACTTCGAGGCTGGCACGATCGACGAGGTGCGAGAGGTTGGCCGGAACCAGGGCGCGCCCGAGGAGGCGACGTAGGAGCTCCGGCAGCCTGCGTGGCTCCAGCACGGAGAGCCCCAAGTCCCCGACCAACGCCTCGACACCCTCGTGTTGCAGACCCAAGTTGACCAGCTCGTACGAGCGCATCGTCTGGGTGCCCGTTTGCCCGCGCGAGAGCCCGAGTGTGAGAGCAGAGCACCACGCGCCGCGGGATTGCTTAAAGAGCTCCAGTGTGACCGAGTCGCCACGATCTGAGAGCCGAGCGCGTGCCACGACGCGCTGCCGCGGCTCACGCGGCAGGCCCGCGAGGAGGCGGCCGTGCTGCATGAAGCTGCGGTCAAACGAAACGCGGTCCTTGCGGGAATCTTGCGACCTGCTCGAAAACGCCAGCCGCGCCGCCAACCAATTACGCAGCCGGAGCACCTCCTCTGTACGCGCCGGCTGCGCCAGGAGGGGGGGCTGCATGCGCTCTGCGCATGCCAGAATGTCCAGCGAGTCCGCCGGGATAGTCACAGAGTGCTTGGTCAGCGAATTCGCCTCTCGCTCCTCTTCCGCGAGCGCCCCGCCCGCCACGGGCCCCAGTCCCACCACGTCCCCCGCACCGGGCCGCATCTCCAGCAAGACGGCGTCCGCCTCCGCGATGCGAGCTGCTGCTGCCGCGTATCGCTCTAGAAGCGCGTACTCGGATTGCCAGCCGCTGGTACTCATCTGTTGCGCCTTGGAGCTAACCTCGTGCGAAGAGAGTACGTGGCCAAGCACGTTGCTGGTCTCATCCTCGTCTTGTTCTTCCCTGCCCGCCTCCTTCTCCTCCTCCTCCGCCTCCGCCTCCGCCGCCATCGCCGCCGCCGCCTTGCATTCATCATCGTTCATGAGCGCGCCCAAGGCCCCCCGATCGATCTCATCTTGATCTTGCAAGAGTCTTGAGCTCGCGGAAGAGACGTTGGTACCCATGCCAGCCGCGAACTCCGTCGCGGCAGGCCCCACGCCCAGTACATCGCTCAGCGGAGGAGCAGCCCCGCCTTGCACGGCGTACTTGCCGCCATCGGCAGCCTCGGCGAAGAGCGCGCGGTGTACCGGGTCGAAGCGGACCCTAAGCAGGACGCCCAATTTGCGCGAGAAGCCGCGCAGGAGCGTCTGCGCAGCGCGAGTGATGAGCGGTGGGATGAAGTGCCGCACAAGGTTGCCAGCAGCGTCGGCAGTCAGCAGATCGCTGGCATCGCCCCACGCTTCGTTCGGGACGGCGTCCAGGTCAACGCGGCGCAGCTCCACCAGAGACCATGAAGGAACACGGACGCGGACGATCCCCACGCCCGGCGACGGCCGCCACGCCTGCAGAATGCAACCGACCTCGTCGCGCTTGCAAATCTCCTCATGGCAAGGGTGCAACCTTGGCGGCATCCGCACCGCCGACGGCTGCCTATGCGCCGTGGCCGCCTCGGGCCAGCGCACTACGCGTTGAGCGGCGTCGAGACCAAGTGCGTCCAAGACGGCCTGAAGGCGCGCGTTGCGCTCGCGCTCCACACGGAGAACTCCATTGTGTAAGGCGACAGCCTTGCTGGGCTCGGGCCTCGCACACGTCGCTTGTTGCGGGTATGGCTGCGCGTGCGGCCCTAAGTAGAGCGCGCTTTGCAGGTGGGCTTTGCGCGCGAGAGCGTCTTCGCGGATCATGGCGGCGCGCTCGGCACGAGTGACGCGCGTCTCGCGCTCGGCAATCGTCTCTCGGCGCACGCGCAGCCAGAGATTGCGGTTGCGCTCGAGCAGGTCCATGGAGACCGTAGCGCCGCCCTGCACTTGCGTGAGTCCGCGATGGAGCAGGCAAAAATGCTCCTCGGGCCGCGCCTGGCTGAGCACGAGCATCTCGACGAAGTCTGGAGGCAGGCGGAAGACCTCGGGCGGCAGGTCGCCGTGATCCTTGCGCAGGACCACATCTAGCGTGGCCATGACAGGCGTCTTGCGCGTCGGGTCGTGCAGGATGGCGTGCGCCACGGCGCCGCGCGGCACGCCCACCTGAAGCATCTTGCAGTAGCGCGCAAAGGCCGGGTGCTCGCGCACCGTATGCGGCGGGCGCGGCGCCGAACGCACGGCGAGGAACGCGAAGAGCAGAGCGAAGAGCTCTGTGTGGCGGCCCTGGCGTAGCAGCTCGAGGCGGTCGAGGTCACGCAGGAGGTCGCGCAGACGCGCGCGAGAGAGGCGCAAGCGCAGAGCCTTCTGGTCCCTCTCCTTGACAGCGTCGATCAGCACCTCTCCGTCGGCCCGAATGCGGCCCGAGACCACCAGGCTGAGCCCACTGACGAAGAGCACCTCACGGTGCACCAGGTCGAAGAGAGCGTGCGAGTTCACCACAAGCTTGAGCGGGTCCGCTTCCTTGCCTGTGCGTGCGTCACTCACTGGGAGGAAGGCGTGCCGCGTGCGCAGTGGTGAGCCGGCGAGGAGGAGGCGCTCGCGCCCCGTGTAGGCCGGACCGTAGCGTCCCTTGGCAGCTTTGCGGTCGCAAAGGCCGCCGCGAGGGGCGCCCACGAGCGTCAGATTGAGAAGCACCTCGCGGATAATTTGCGGCGGGTACTGGCAGCACTTGACACTCTGCTTCCAGAGCACGAAGGACTCCACGTCCCCGCTTTCCAGGAGCATTTGGCGGATGGACTCGTCGCGTACGGTGGCGCGGCAGCGTTTGATCCGGCGACCGTCCGCAAGCTCGCGCGAGCGCGCCCAGCACACACGGAGCGTGAGGTCGCCGTGGTTCTCGTGCACGGAGACCGAGGCCTCCATGCCGGCAACGACGTGCTTGCCGCGGTAAATAAGGTGGCCCTGCAGGCTGGAGCGCCCGCGCTGCAAGTCCTTCCACCACTGAGTAGTGAAGAGCTCGTTGAAGAGCTTGCGCCGCAGTCGGAACATGAAGAGCTTGCCCAGCCGCAGTCCGCCGTCGAAAACGTTCAGGTGGACGAGGTCCACGAGGCGCGCCACCACCTGCGCGCGTAGACGCCCTACTGCATCGCGCATGCTCTGGTGCGATAGGCTGCCGTCCGGCTCGCGTGCCGCAAGCAACACCTCGCGCACGTAGGCGTGCGCGAAGAGGTGCGGAACGGGCTGGCCCGGCAGGCCGGCATGCGGCTCAATGAGCAGCTGGCGCAGCTCGATCGGGTCCACCTCCCACTCGGTCGTTGTGCTGGTGACCTGATCGTACACGCTGACGCGCATGGTGCCCACGTATGGCGGCACCAGGATGGCGTCCGCAACGTCAAGGTTGGTGCACCAGCGCTGCGCTAGGCTGTTGGCCCACGCGTGGCGGTCGCGCACGAGCATCTCCAGAGCGCTGTCGAGCGTCAGGGTCGGCGGCGCCGTCGTACGGAAAACAGGGCCGTCAAGGCGAAGCGCAGGGTCAGCGCCGCGCACGCGAGCGTCCGGCGCCCCAGCGCCGCCGAGCGAGTCCACGTGGGTGAAGCGTGAAGCGACCCAGGCAGGCGGGAGCGTCGGCACGCGCGGCTTGCTGGGCGCGTCCAGCTCGAAGACCTGAACGATGGCGCGCGCCGCCAGCACGGGCTGGTCCACGAACTCGGGCGAGACGATCGTGCGCCCCTGTCGAAAGAGCGCATTGTGCGGGACGGTGCGGCGCGCGCGACTGGGCTCGCGCACACGCATACAGAGCTCGCGGCGTAAAGGCCCGGCGCGCGTCTGCCGACCGTGCTTGAGCTCGATGAGCTCGTCTAGCGCCAGGGAGAGCGTGCGGTGCAGCTCAGCGACCACGCGGTTGCGGCCGTGGCGGAGCGCCTCCGCTAGGGCTCTTAAGGCGGGCACGGCCTGCGAGCGCGTGGCAAGCGCCACCTCAGTGGCGGCGCGTGCCTGCTCGCCGCAGATGGCTTCCTCCAGGGTGGCCTGAAAGGTGCGCTGCACGGCTAAACTGCGACGGTGCACGGCGAGATCGACGGCCTTGGCGGCCTGCCACTTGCGCTGGATGTAGATGGCATTGTTGGCGTTCTCCTCCGGGTCCCAGGCCTGCTGGTTGGTGCTGAGCGCTAGGTTCTCATACAGTTCAATCTGCCGCTTGGAGAAGCTCAAGGCCGTGTCAGCCGCCTGGACCATGGCGTGCTTGTGCACCTGGGCCGCCAGCACGGTGGCATGGCGGCGGCGAAAGTCGCGCGTGGCCTCCTCCTTGGCCTCCATGCGCCACGCGTGCGCGCCACGGTCGCGCCGCGCCCGTGCCGCAGACTTGCGGGCGAAGGCAGCCAAACCGCGCTCCAGGCGCGTGCAGCGTGCGACGCGGCGGTCCAAGTCCAGCTTGACGTCTAGCAGCTGCACAAGCGGAATCTCCAGCGCGAGATGGGCGCTGGGCTGCGTCAGAACAAGCCCACGCGTTGCATCGAGACGCGCCACGTCCGGACCCGAGTGCGTGAGCAGGTCTGCGGCCTCGCGCGCCGCCAGGCGCGCTTCGCGCATGTCCACGTGAGCTGTGCGCAGCCCCTGCCATAGTGTGGCGAGGCGGAAGACGCTGCAGAATACCGCACTCGTGGTGGGCTGGTACGCCTGCACAAGAACGCGATCATGCGCAGGGTGGCGGCGCCGGCAATAGCACGGCGCGCTCGTGGCCATTCTAGACTCGAAGACTTGCTCCAGCTTGACGACGCCCAGCTCGGAAGCGGCCAGGTCTCCCGGTGCGCACGGCCTGCCGCGCACCGAGAGCCACGCGAAGTCGCGGCGCTCACGCTCGCGGGCGGCCTGCGCCATACCCAAGCAGGCGAAGCACGGTTCGAGCAGGTCTGCCCGGGAGCGCTTGTGGCGCTCCAGCTTGCGCAGGTCAAAGACGCTGACGAGCAGACGGTCGCCGTCGTACTGCACGCCCTTGGTGAGCAGCGGCGTCTTGAGCCGCAGCTTGGCGCTGCGCACAGTCTTTTGCAGGAGGCCCTGCGTGAAGCGGCGCGCCACGCGTACGCAGTTCTGCTTGCGGCGCAGCTCCGTGGCGGCCTGCGACGCGAGCTCTAGCCGCAGCTGTCGACAGCGCTCCCGGGCGGCGCTACCGCGCAGATTTCGCTGTAAAAGGATGGCGGCATGCGTGCGGCGCCGCCAGTTCTCCACAAAGGCCTCGGCGTTGTTGCAGTCCATGAGCAGCAGCGAGCCCTGAGCCTCACGGCCCAGCTCCACGAGCTGCAGGATGGTATCAGGATTGCACACGTCGCCACGGCGCATGCTCTTGGCGAGGCGGCGCTGAATGCGCTGGCGGCGCGCCACGAGCGCCTTGCCCTGCTCCTTGAGCTTGCGCTCGAAGTCGAAGTGCTTGCGGCGCTCACCGCGTACTTGCATGCCCTCAAAGTACGTGCCGCGGTCGCCGGTCGCCCAGACACCGGGCTTCTTGCCCACCGCCTGATGGCGCACTTGCTGCACGGCGAGGTACTCGCCGCGCTCCCAAAAATACGCGGTGTGCAGGCGGTCGGCGTCCAGCCTCTCCGCCGCCGTCGTGCTAGGGTACGCGGGCTTTTTCCGAATGGCTGCGCGACCGGACAGGTCGTCAAGCTCCTCGGCAGTAAGGAGGTCCGGCTTCTTGAAGTCCTTCCAGCACGGCGGTGGCTTCTTCTTGGCCTTGTGCGCCCTGTTGGCCTTGCTGCCGCGGACCGACTTGTTGGGGCGACCCTTGGTCTCCGCCTTGGTCTCGGTGTCCGAGGAAGCGGAGTCTGAGTCACCCTCCGAAGAGGACGAGGTGCCCACGTCCTCGCCCTCCTCGCGGCGACGCTGGCGCTCCTCGCGGCGACGGCGGCGCTCAACGTCCACAAGCGCTTCGGCCGCCTCAGCCTTGGCGTCCAGGCGCGACTTGCTCATATACCGCGCGAGCTCGGCCTCCTCGTTGAGAGTGCGCTGCGCGGTTCGGATCCTGCGCATGTCCAGGACCTCAAAGGTGCGCGGCTCATAGGTCTTGACGAAGTCGTCGACCAGCTCGCGCGAAGTGACGTGCAGCGACACATAGGCGCGCTGCTTGCCGACAGTGACGAGAGGGCCGCGCGCCATGTGGCCGTGCCACTCCACGCATTGATTCGCATGCACAACGACCGAGTCGGTGGGCACGCCGAAGGTTGCAGCCACGGCCTCGCGCGTCGGCTCGGCGGCCGCGGCAGCCGCGTCCCGGACTTTGCGCACGCGCACGCGGCGGCGGTCGCCCTGCGCGATGTCTGCGGCCAGGAGGAAGGGATTGGTCCGAAAAGAGAGCGCACCGCTAGCAAACTGCGCAGAGAAGAAGAGCCGAAGCAGCTCGATGTCCTGCAGGAAGTTGCCGTCCGCGAGCATCTTGAGGAGGTAGTTCTGGCCGTTCCACATGTATGGCGGCGTGTAGGTGCCGAGGCGGTTGAAGGAGCTCGCGAAGCAGATCTCGCAGCGTGTGTCGGCGACACCCATGTCGCTCTCGACCGCGAAGTGCTTTCCGCATGCGCGAATGATCGTCTTGGGCCGCGGGAAGCGCTCTGGTCCACACATCTCCACGGCCATGAGCCGCCTCACCTCGTCCTCATAGGCGCGCACAGCGTCCTCGCGCGACTCGTAGACACCCACGTAGCGGAAGCGTAGCGCGCGTTTGCCTTCGATGTCAGCGTCGCGGTTGAATCGCTTGACCTTTGACCTGAACGCCTTGGAGCCCGGGTAGAGGCGCTCGCCGATGAAGCCCATCTTGACGATCCAGCCGCCGCGCTTATCAAAAGAATCCGCGAAGGTCTCGGCGGCGCCCTCGACGCTGGCAATGCGGCTCTCACCACTGCGTCGCCAGCGCACGATGGCCTCGACCGCCTTGACCGAAGCGACGCGGAGCTTGTTGAGCAAATAGAGGAGGCTACCGACATCGTCGAGCTGGACGTGGCCGGATAGGTGGCTTTGAAACTTGCGACGGCAGTTCTCCGCCTCGTCGCGTAGCGCCTGTAGGAGCTGTTCACGGCCCGCGATGGCGTCAAGGACGGTCATTTCCAGCTCCGCATCAGTTGCCGCGCGGCGCAGCTGCCACGCGCGCGCCTCTTCGGGCGACACGTAAAAGTGCCGTCCGGGGCAAGTCGGCGCTACGCAGCGCTGCCTCAGGCCCCAGTCCTCGCAAAATGGAGGCGCGGTGTCCACCGTCATGCCGCGCACAATGGTTGTCTCGATCGTGCTCCAGTCGCCCAGCTTGCTGCGATCCTGGATCGTCACGTTGGCGGCGGCCATGGCCACCGCGAGGTGGTCCGTGCTGTCCAGGAGCGTCTCGTCCGCTTCGCCTTCTTCATGCACTGCTCTGGTTGGGGCCTGCCCTTGGTGCTCGCGATCTGCGTCATCAGGCGCTGTGGACATGGAAGACTCGCTCCCCTGCGAAGGCGGTCTGGCACTGCCTGCCCTGCTTGCCTGAGCCGCGCGCCTCCGCTCCCGTTTTGCCTCTCGGACTCTCTTCTTGACGAGCATCAGCTCCTGCTCTTGCTGTCGTGAGTGCGCCACTTCGGCGTCTGCAATCCTGTTTTGTCTCCGCTGCGAGCTATCCATGAGCTCCAGGTGTGACATCTTGAGGCCCTCCCGCAGGTGGTAGTCCCAGTCTTGCGGGTCTATTGGCGCTGCCTCGCCGTCACCGTCCTCCTCCGCGTTCGACTGCTGCTGCTGCTGCTGCTGCTCCGGCTGCTGCGTCAAGGCGCGCGTGGGTGCCAGCTTGACGAGGGACGGAGACGCCGCGCTGGCCGTAGGGGCGACAACATCCGCTAATGGCTCCTGGCGGCGCGCGCTGATAAAGCCGTCCGGGTCGAGGCCGCGCTCGATCATGTGGCGTTTCAGTTGGCGTGCGTCCTCTCGCGCCGCCGCCGCATGCTTTCGCAGCTCAGCAGCCTCGGCCTGCTTTGCCAAGAGCGTGCGGCGCGTTTTGGCCCGGGCCTCGAAAGAAAGCACGTGGTGCTGCTTGCGAAGCTTTTCGAGGAGACCAAGCGCCTCGGCAGCCACTTCCTCCGCGCTCGTGTGCGCTGCTTCCGCCTCGCGGTCGGCGCGCTGGATACGGACGAGGAAGTCTCTCTTGCGCGCGACGTCGCGTTGCGCGGAGTCCAGCTTCCCCTGCAGCAGAGAGTCCCGCTCCCTGCGAGAGTCCAGCGCGCGCGGCGAGGCGGCCACGAGCGCCTCATGCAGCTCGGGCGAGCGCAGCGACCACTCGTGATGGGATTCCTCCAGGAGACGAACTTCGCGCTCCGCGTCTAGCGCCTCGTCCTTGAGAGCGTCCTTGGCGGGGATGCCCGTACCGTGAAAGAGCACCCTCCCGGCATGAATTTCCCGCACGAAGCGTTGTCCCTCATCCTCAATCGCCGTGCGCTGCGCCGTCTCGGTATCCATGCGTTTGCGCACCTGCGCTGCAACGTAGTCCAGGTCGCGCTGCTCGCGCTCTTTGACGCGCGCCACGCTCTCCAGCACGCTCGCCGTGACGCGCTCGTTGAGCTGCGCCGCCGACGCCGCCAGCACCGCGCCCTCCGCGCGAGGGTCCTCCGTCGCGAGGGCCGCATCCTCCAGGTCCTCCTCCCTGTCTGCGCGCGCCTCCCGGTCGTCCTGCGCCGCGCGTCGCTCCTTGGCGAGCAGCCGCTCGCGCAGCCGCTGGCGCCGCGCCGCGGGGCCCTGCCCCGCGGCCTCCATTCTCGCTTTCCGCGCGTCGCGCGCCTCGCGCCGCCGGCGCCGCGCGGCGGCGAGCCCAGCCGCCGCGCCGCGCCAGCCCGCCGGCGCCCAGCTGCTCGGGGCTTGGAGGCTTGCTCGTTGCGTAACGTAGGTAAGGTAGCCTCAGTGAGGCGCCGGTCACATTTGAATTTCGAAACTCGTGAAAACTCGGACGGACGAAAAAAGCGAACCCAACGACTCTGTCGCGGTCGCAGCTCCGAGTCTGCGCTGCAGAACTTGAACAGAATCCCCGGGCACTCACTCCACTCCTCAGGCGACTCGCGACGCGCGGCTCGCTCGGGCGCGGCGGCAGCGGCGGGCGCGGCGGGCGCGGCGGCAGCGGCGGGCGCGGCGGGCGCGGCGGCAGCGGCGACGATGGAGGGCGAGGCGGGCAGGGCCGCCGCGGCGCTGCCGCCGCCGTCGGCGGCGGTGAAGCCCCTGGAGCTGCCGGACGACCTGCTGGGGCTGACGCAGCAGAAGGAGGTGGAGGTGGTGGCGCGCACGCTCGTCGTGGCGTCGCACGGCGGCGCGCAGGAGGAGGTGGCCAGGCAGCTGGAGGAGGCGGCCGGCGAGCGTGCAGGCGTGGTGACCGGCCTGGGCGTGGTGGCGCGCCAAGTGTGCATGCTGGTGTGCGAGGGCAGCTCGGTGGAGATGCAGCGGCTGATCTTGGCGCTGCGTGGCGCGTCGGGGGCGCTCGGCTCGGTGCGCGTGGCGGCCTTTTGCGACGACGTGCCCGAGCGCGCTTTCGCCCAATTTGGCGTCATCAAGGCGAATCTGCCCAAGGAGAACAATGTGGAGGTCCCGGAGGACAACATGACCCGCTTCATTGCGGACGTGTACCAGAAGTGCGCATTGCTGGGCAAGGAGCTGGGCGCGCGCGACCTGCACGGCGCGGCGCCGGCGCTGCTGGAGAAGCAGCCGGGGCTGTTCCCGTCTGGCGAGCGTCTCGCAGTTATCGCGACACATGCGGACGCGATGACGTTGGACGACTTCTTCGACCTGCACGGGCGGCCCGTCGAGCCGACCTCGCTCAGCGACAGCATCTGGCCCATGCAAGACCTCGCCGTCGACCTGCAGCTCTAGCCTTTCGAAAAGAGGCGAGAGCCATGCTTGCGTGTGGCGAGTGTGTGTTTGTGTGAGTGCGAGTGTGAGTGTGAGTGTGTGTCGTTCCCGCATGCGTGTTATTTGTTTGTGCGAGCCGAACCAGAAGTGTGTGTGTGTGTGTGTGTGTGTGTGTGTGTGTGTGTCTCGGTGTGTAAAAGTATACGAAGATCTCTCCCTTTATCTCTGAAGGCTACCACTTTCGGATCCCTTTTTGTTCTCCTCTCCACTTTTGTTTTACTGCAGCGTGTAGGCGCGGTAGTGCTCGCCGTTGATGCCAAGCGTGATGTCAATGTCGCGCTTGTGGCGGTCGTTGCGGCGGTATGACAGCGTGACGTTAAGCTCCTGGCCAGCCACCACGTCGAGGAAGTTTTCAAGGTACAGCACGGTCTGCGCCCAGTGCGTGGGCGTGGACTCCACAGCGGTGGACAGAACGAGGTCGGAGCCGGGCGCCATGGCGCAATCGAAGGAGATGACGAAACTGGTGAGCTGCGCGTCGCGCTGCACGCGCAGCGTGAGGCTCGCGTGAAAGTCAAGGTCGTCCTTGGTGACCGTGGCAATGTCAATGTCATAGACCAGGCCGCGATCCGTGATGATCGTGGCCGGATCGGCCACCTCGACAACCGGGTCGCGTGGCCGCATGGAGCTGAGCTCCGAGTAGTCGAAGCCATACACGTCGCGCCAATAGTCGAACTTGGCCATGTTGCTCTGGCCCTGCAGGAAGATGGTGGCCTTGTGCGGGATCATGATGCCGCCCGGCCGCAACCAACGGTCGCGCGCGTCCAGCACGGAGTCCAGCATGGACTCGAAGAGAAGTCCGTAGCCCATCCACTCCGACACGATCACATCCGCCTGGATTTCCTCGGCCACCTTCTCATCGAGCTGCTCCACACGCGCGTAGACCACCTCAATCACGTCCTGGAAGCCGTTGCGCGTCACCAGGCGCTGCGCGAGCTCCGCGATCGTGGAGGCGTCCACCGCCACGACGCGGCGCGCGCCGGCGCGCGCCGCAAACATGCTGAGGATGCCGGTGCCACATCCCACGTCCAGCACTGTGGCGCCCTCCAGGGTTGGCACGACTGCGTCCAGGGCGTCGCGGTAGCCCTCGGTGCGCGGCCGGTCCTTGAGCATCTCCTCGTGGATCCCCATTCGGCCGTACGACCGAAAGTACCCGTTGTCGGGCTCCCGCGAAGGATCCGTTCGCTCCTTCTTGGCGACCTCCTTGCCGGCCTTCTTGCGACGCTCCAGGTCATCCTCATTCTTGTCGTCCTCGAGGCCCGGCAGGTCCTCGTCATCCTCATCATCCTCGTCGTCCTCCGCATCCTCACCGGACCCGCTCGCGGAGCCCTTGTCGTCGAGCTCCATGACCTCCTCGAGCAGCTCCTTGACCTTGAGGCGGTAGCGCGCAAGCTCGTCCTCCAGCATTGCGATGCGCTCCGCCGCAGGGATGTCGTCCTCGCCCTTGGCGCCGGCCTCGGCGCCGGCCGCCCCGGCACCAGCGGCCCCAGCAGCGCCGGCCTCGTCGCCCTCATCCCCAGCGGCAGCGACGTCATCAAAAGCATACATGAGCGCGTCGTCCGGCATGACGGGCTGCAGCAGCGAGTCATCCGCGTTGAGTTGGTCGGCGACGTCCGCGGCGCTCAACTGCGCCACGACGGCGTCGACCTGCTCGCCGGCCTGCATGGCGCGGCGGCAGAAGTTCACGGCCCGAATCCACAGGTACTCATCCTGGCGTGCCAGCGCGCGCAGGTCGAGGCCGTGCTCCTTCTTGCACGCCTGCACGAGCGCCTTGCTGCTCGGGAAGCGCCGCTCCGAGAAGAGGTCCACGCACTCCTCCTCGTCCAGCTCCTCCTCCACCAGCTCCTCGTCCGAGAGCTCCTCGTCGCCGTCCGGCACCCGCTCGTCGCCCATGCGGACCGCCTCCTCGCTCGCCATCGCCCCCGCGCGCGCCGCTTCTCCGACTGCGCCGCCGCGACCTGGACCACTGGGCACCACTGGCCCCGGCGACCCGGACCGCGCACAAGACGTGCGCGCGACTTCGGCGCGATTCGGCGCCGGAGGGGCAGGCTGACCTTGCCTGCTCGCGGCGCCCGCGCTGCGAGGCACCGCGAGCACGACGGCGGCGCTCTTGACAGCGGGCTCGACTGCGCGTGCGGACTGTGAGAGATCCCTTCGTTTGTGCGCGTGTCCGAGGCTCTGCGTCCACGGAATAAATCCTTTGGACGGCGTTGATACATGTTCGAATCGTTGTATGCGTCCTTGGCAAAGATCATACCAAGGAACGAGCCTCGGCGAGCAGAGCCCCAGAAGGACTCTGGGCGGCTGGGCGAGGAGTAGAGGCGCGGCGCGGCGCGGCGAGGCGAAGCGAGGGGAGGCAAGGCGAGGCGAGGCGAGGCGAGGCGAGGCGAGGCGAAGCTCGCGCGGCCGCGGCGCCTGCGGGGACCGACGCCGGGCGCATGGCGACGGCCGCCATGGACATGGCCAAGGCCGCGACGACTGCCGCAGCGCCCGTGGCCAAGGCGTCCATGAAGGGCGTGAGCGGCGTGGACGTGGTGCTGAGCCGGCCGTCACCGTTCGGCAATGAGACTGGCACGCTGCCGTCGGGCGAATTCTACCCAGGGCAGGTAAGTGCGCGAAGGGCAATCCCTGCTGGGGCGCTGTTACTGACGCGTGGGCGGACCACCCTGCTTGCTTGCTCGCGTACGTGGCTGCTTGCTTGCTTGCTTGCTTGCTTGCTTGCTGGTCATTGGTACATACGCACACAGGAGACGCGCGACTACCTAGCGACGCAGGCGCGCATCCTGGTGATCGGGGCGGGCGGCCTCGGTTGCGAGCTGCTCAAGAACCTGGCACTGTCCGGGTTCCGCGCGATCGATGTGATCGATCTGGACACGATCGATGTGACGAACCTTAACCGTCAGTTCCTGTTCCGGCAAAAGGACGTCGGACGCATGAAGGCGGAGGTGGCGGCGGAGTTCATCCAGCAGCGCGTGCCGGGCGTGAAGGTGACGGCGCACACGTGCCCGATCCAGGAGAAGGATGAGTCCTTTTACCGGCAGTTCGGCCTCATCATCGCCGGCCTGGATAACATCAAGGCGCGGCGGTGGATGAACAGCCTGCTGCACCAGATGGTGGAGACCGACGATGAGGGCAATGTGGACCCGGAGTCGGTGATCCCGCTCATCGACGGCGGCACGGAGGCATTCAAGGGCCAGGCGCGCGTGATCCTGCCCATGGCCACCTCGTGCTTTGAGTGCTCGATCGATTCCTTCCCGCCGCAGGTGCACTTCCCGCTGTGCACAGTGGCGGAGACGCCGCGCAAGCCAGACCACTGCATCGCGTACGTGCTCTTCGCCATCACCAAGTCGCTGAGCAACCCGGAGGCGGACGTCATCCACGATGAGTTCATGAAGACCTTCGGCGCCGGCACCAAGCTGGACAAGGATGACCCGAACCACATGCGCTTCATCTTCGAGCGCGCTCAGGAGCGTGCCGACCTCTTCAAGATCGAGGGCGTCACCTACATGCTCACGATGGGCGTTGTGAAGAATATCGTGCCGGCCGTAGCCTCCACGAACGCCATCATCGCGGGCGCCTGCGTGAACGAGGCCTTCAAGGTGCTCTCCTGGAGCTCGCAGTCGCTCAACAACTACTGCATGTACAATGGCACTACGGGCGTGTATTCGTACACCTTTGAGTACGGCCGCAAGCCGGACTGCCCGGTGTGCCGCGCCGAGGAGATCCGCTGGGACGCGGACCCGGCCTCCACGCTCGGTGCGCTCCTCGACCGTCTGCTCGCTGACACGGCGCTCCAGCTCGAGAAGCCCTCCATCGCCAAGCCTGGGCTCTCGCTCTACATCCAGAAGCCTGAGGCGCTTCGTAAGCAGACCGAGCCCAACCTCAGCAAGCCGCTGGCCGACCTCCTTGAGTCCGGCGACGTCATCACCGTCACGGACCCTGTCTTCCCGTCTGGCCAGAACGTCAGCCTCGTGATCAACTTCGCCGCGAGCGAATGAAACTTTGCACGCAGAAAAAAGAAGAGAAAAGAAAAGAAAAGAAAAAGAAAAGGAAAGAAAAGAACAGAGCAGGTTCTCACTGCAATCTCGATAGCCGTCCTTTTCGCGCTCGGCTACGTCGTTTATCGACCCAGACCCTGTCTTCACGGACGGCCCGAACATCAGCCCAGTCATGCTGTGTACTGAAATCCGGGTGCGCAAGAGCAGCCTTGAAGATTGGATGATGTCTGGTGGTGTGGTACCAACCCCCCACCTCAAAGCTCTAATGTAAGTTCGTCATCAACCGCTCGTACGAGCGCACCATAGATTTCTCCGAAGCCCACTTTGCCCTTGTCCACCCCGACACTGCCCCACAGCGCCGCTTTTCCCGCCTCTCAGTATATCACGTCTCCTCTACCACCCATCACTCCCAGTGCGCCTCCTTCAAACCTTCCCGGCCCACATTGAAACCGCTCGCCGCACTCTCCCCTCATGCTTCCCCACTGCGGGGCTTCGACCTCCAGTCTCCACGTCGACGCGGAACCCCCCCTCGGCACAGCCCCTTCTCCTCGGCGCCCGCCCACGGCTTCCCGCAGCACCCCCTCACCGCCACTGGCACGCAAAGGCAGAGGGAAAAACCGCGCGCGTTGAGGCGCGCACAAGTGGCGCAAGGCGCGGCGCAAGCGCGGCAAAGCGCGCGCAAGTGGCGCGCCGCACTTGCGCGGCGGCGCGGGCAGTTGCGCGCGGCCGGCGGGGCGTAGTTAGCGGGCCGCCGCTAGGAGCTAGCAGCTAGCTAGCCTAACTACGAGCGAGCGAGCCCGGCGGCGCGTTCAAATCAGATCGCGCGGGCGCCGGCGGCCGCGCGCGCGGCGGCGGGCGCGCGCGCGGTGGGCGGCGCGGCGGCGGCGCGCACGCACGCACGCAGGCGCGGCGGCGCGCGCGGGCGGCTCCTGTCGGCGCGGCGCGGCGCGCGGCGCGGCGGGACCCGGCGGGCAAGCAGGCGAGGCAGGCAGGAGGCATCCGTCGATCCAGCCGCGCGCGGCGGCGGCGCGGCGCGGCGGCGCGGCGCGGCGCGGCAGCGCGGCGCGCGCGGCCCTTGTCCCCCCTCCCCCTCGCGCCCCCCCCCTCCGCGGCTTGCGGTCTCAGCGCCGCGCGCGCGCGCACGGCGCGAGAGGCGAGCCGGCGGCAGCGGCGGCGGCGCGGTAAAGGGGGCACGGGACGGGCGAACTTTCTGTGAGCGGCGAGAGAGCCCGGCGCAGAACGGACACGGTAGGGAAAAACTGGAGGGCGCATAGATTGGCTCTGCGAGGCGGGCGGGGCGATGTACCACACGCAGGCCTGGGGCGCGCGGACGGGGGATGAGTCCGAGGACGCCGAGGTGCAGGGCATTCTGGGCGCCCGCGCACAGGCAGCGGCGGCGGCGCAGCAGCAGCCGGGGCAGGGCGCCGCCGGCGTGCCGCAGCCACGGCAGCCGCAGGAAGATGGCCAGCAAGCGCCCGAGGGCCAGGCGCGGCAGGGCCAGCCGCAGCAGCACGCGCAGCCACAACATACGCAGCAGCTCCAGGGACAAGCCGGCCTCACGGGAGGGGCCGGCACGGGCTACGACGTAAACAGCTTCTTCATGGGCAAGGACATCTTTGCGCCGGCGTCGGTCCAGCCCTTCATGAATGGCAGCGACGGCGAGGAGAGCCAGCTGAACGCAGACGTAGCCGAGTTCACGCCTCGCGGCGGGCCGTACATGGTGCAGATGCCAACGCCGCCGCCAACAGACCCGTACGGCATGGACCCTATGCAGCACCAGCAGCATCCACCAGCGCACATGATGGCGGGCTACGACGAGATGTGGCAGCACCAGCAGCATCCGCACAGTGGCCGCCCGCACCATAGGACACCAGGGCCCGGCCAGGGCAACCCGCTTGGGACGAGCCCGCCCAACGCCTTCCGCTACGGCCTCGGCGGCCTCAGCTACCCGGACGAGGTCTCGGCAGCCGGCCAGGGTCTGAACCCGTATTCGCATCAGCACGAGCACGCGCCTGGGGGCGCGTCCGGCCACTTCCCCATGGACAGCGGCTTTTTCGATGGGGACCTGGCCTACGGCATTTCGGGCGCCGCGGGCAACAATGGCCACCAGCAGCATCACCAACAGCACCAGAACCAGAACCAGCACCAGTCGCACCTCATGGCCGCTGGCAGCGCTGATATGTCCTGGTATGACCACCTGCCGCAGCAGCAGCAGCACGGGCGCTCGGATGAGGGCCCAAACCACGCGCGCGGCGCGGCCCATGGAGGGCCGGACCTCGCGCACCCGTTCGCTATGCCCAGCGCATACCCGGCCGAGCCTGGATCTTCCCAAGGGGGCATGGGCGGCGGTATGATCCCGCTCAACTTCGAGGGGACCGCTTTTAACCACGCGCATGGGGGCATGGGCGGCGGAGGCGGGGGCGACACAGGCGACGACGACCCCCACCAGAGCTTTGCGCACTTCTCTGAAGACATGGCCGTGCATTCGCTCGGCGCCAGCTTCCGCCGCCTCGACTTTACCGAGACGGACGAGCCGCAGACGGACTACGCGGCGGCCGCAGGCCTTGGTCCCTCCCCGCCGGGCGCTGGTCTCGTCTATGGCGGCTACGCGAGCCGCGGCTTTTACCACGACTCGTCTATGCCGCACGGCGCAGGTTCGGCCGCGGATGCCTTCTCCTCCTCCTCCTCCTCCTCCGCCTCATCCTCGCGGGGTGGCCTTGGCTTCGGCGACGGCGCACACCAGCAAAACGGCCGCGATCGGGACGCCACGCGCTCCTTCGACTCCACCGACCAAAAGTCCGTCGGCACACCTGTATCCACGCCGCAGTCCTCACCGCTGCGCGGACCCCACCTGGCAGGCCCTGATACGCGGGACTTTGGCCTAGGCTCGCCGCAGCGGCAGCCGCAACAGCTGCAGCCGCAGCCGCAGCGCCCGCCGCAGCAGCAGACCTTTGCTGCGGCGCTGACCGCCTCGGTCCCGGTGCCCCAGCAGCGACAGCAGCGACAGCAGCAAGCCCAGCAGCCGCAGCAGCCGGCATTCAAGTCGCCGCCGGCGAGCCGCGGCTACTTGGAGGCTCTTTCGCGGGATGCGAGCGGCGGTCGCGCTGGCACGAGCGATGGCGTCACCCCGGTCGCACCGAAGCCCGCCATGCCGTACTCCGCGGCGGTCATCAGCGGCGGCCGCAAGATCAACAGCAGCAGCAGCAGCAACAACAACAACAACAAGGCGGCCGCGGCGGTTCCGGATGACGAGGAGGAGCGCAAGGACAAGCGCGACCCACACAGTTCGGCGCGGGCCAAGGGCCAGCCTGTGGGCGCGGCGTCGTCGGCTGGCGCGGGCGCGGGTGCGAGTGCGAGTGCAAGCGCGCCGCTGCAGCCCGTGGCAGTGGCGCATGACTCGGCATGGGCACAGCAAAAGAAGGCGGACTTGGAAGAGACCCCGCAGACGCGGAGCATCTTCAAGGAGTTCTATAAAACCTTTCGCAGCAAGGAGAAGGAGAGCGTGGCGGCGGCCTTCTCGTTCGCGATGGAAGCGCTGCAGTCCAAGGACGTGCCTGAGCGCATCCACTGGAAGATCTACCTGGAGATGGCAGACCTGGCCAAGCGCGAAAACAGGTTCCAAGAGGCGCGCGAGCTGTACCAGCTTGTCAACAAGACGCAGCCCTTCGCGCACCAGGGTTGGCTGGAGTACTCCAAGATGGAGGAGGAGTGCGGGCGGCTCCTGCACTGCCGGGCTATTCTGCAGCAGGGCCTCGAGTACTGCAACTACGCGGAGCAGCTGCTGACCAAGGCCATCAAGCATGAGGAGCGCTTGGGCAACCTCAACAACGCGCGCGCGCTCCTGTCGCGCCTGCGTTCGCAGAACGTGGAGAAGGCCTGGCGCACGATCCTCGAGGGCGCCCTGCTCGAAGCGCGCGCCGGCAACATCGTGGTGGCGCGCAAGGTCTTCAAGTACCTCATGGAGAACGTGCCATGGTACGGCCCCATCTACTTCGAGGCGACGCGCTTCGAGGAGAAGAACGAGGAGTTTGAGCGCGCCATCGCCATCGTCGAAAAGGGCCTCAAGGAGATCCCGCGCTACGGGCCGCTCTGGTTCAACGCCTTCCGGCTGCACGAGAAGACTGAGATGGAGCAGGCGATGCGCGCTGCGGCCGCCAAGCCGCCAGCGCCGCCTGGCCCGGACCACCGCCTGCTGCAGGGCGCGCACCGCAGCCAGTACAACCTCCTGGACATGTTTGGCGTCCGCGAAGACAGCTTCGTGGTGGAGCCTGTTCCGTGCAAGCTGCTGCAGACGCGCGGCGCCCTGCAACGCGCCATGAACTGCATCTCCAAGGAGCTCGTGTGGAAGGTGCACTTCGAGGCCGCCCAGGTTGCGGAGCGCGGCGGCGGCGCTGACGCGCTCAAGCGCGCGCGCCACGCCTACGTGCAGAGCGTGCTGCGCTGCCCGGTCAACCTGCGCTGGAAGGTCTGGCTCGCCGGCGCGCGCGCCGAGCTGGCGCACGGCCACATGAGCAAGGCGCGCCAGCTCCTGGATCGCGCACTTGTCGACGTCCCGGCCAAGTCGCGCGCCCAAGTCCTCCTTGAATGCTCGCGCGTCGAGGAGTACGAGGGCCATGTCGACGAGGCGCGGCAGGTCCTGGCGCGCGCGCGCGAAGAGACGCGCCACGAGTGGAAGGTCTTTCTCGAGGCCGTCATGCTCGAGCTGCGCAACGGCCGCCGCAAGGACGCAATCTGCGCCGCCGAGGACGCCCTCGCCACGCACTCTGGCACCGGCCGCCTGTGGGCCATCCTCGTGCAGCTCAAGCACGCCATCGGCCCCGACTCGCAGCGCCTCGTCTTTCGCGAGGCGCTCAAGAGCTGCCCCAAGTCGGGTGAGGTCTGGTGCGAGGGCGCGCGCCTGCACATGAACCCGACCTCGCCTTACTTTGACCTCGACACCGCCTTTCGGTACCTCGAGTTTGCCATCCAGTTCACGCCGCAGTACGGCGGCAGCTTCCTCGAGCTGCTGCGCTGGAAGCTCCTGCAGAGCAACTTCGGCGACCACCGCGCCTTTCCGGACTTTGCCCACACTGAGGACGCCACCGTCTTCCACAACAACATGCTGCGCTGCGACATCTCTGACATCGAACTGCGCTGCGTCAACGCCGACCCCAACTACGGCGCGCTCTGGTTCCACTGCAAGCGCGGCCCCTTTGACACGGCACGCCAGGTCCTGCGTACCGCCAAGGGCCTCATGGTCGAGGAGCTCACCAAGTTCCGCACCGTCTACCGCGAGGCCATTGTCGAGTCCATCCACCGCAAGCGCGACCGCGCCGCGCGCCAGAACCCGCGCGCTAACTCGCGCACCACGCCGGCGCTCGCCGGCGGCGAGGATCGCTGGCTTATCGAGCGTCTCGAGTCGGTCCCGGGCTCCCACGCTTACGCGAACTTCAGCACCGGCCTTCTCAGCGTCAACTGGCTCGGCGAGCACGTCGGTCTGCTTGTCGACCGCGAGCGTCGCAAGTTCCTCTTTGGCTCCGACCAGATCGTCCCGTGAGCGAGCTTGTTGTCATCCCGGAAATCGGCCTCTCTACCAAACCAACCAACCAACCAACCAAGAGAGACCTTTTTGCATAGAATCCACGAAACCATCCATTTCATCTTCGAGAGCCCATCGTCCGAATCGAAACCCCGTTCGGAGCTTGCGCATGTGGCGCGAATGTCGTGCGGGGAGGGCGGGGGCGCCGTGCAGTTGGCGTGTAGTAGGATACATCACCACTGGCACACCCCGGAAAAAAAGAAAAAGAAGGAAAAAGACGTCCCAGTGCACGTCTCTTGCACGGGCTAAACAGGACTGGCCAAAAGTTGGACAGGCTCCTTGCCGTAGCGCATTCATCATCACAAATGAGATCGAGATTGTGGTAACGATTGATGTTGCTGTGGTGTTTGCTCACTCGCATGCACACACAGGTTGTGTTGGTTTTTTTGGTGATGGTGGGTGGTGTTGGGTGACAAGAGAGCGCGTGTGTGTTTGTCCTTTCCTTTTGTGGCTTTGGATCCTGTCCAAGGCGTGCACTCCTCTCCTTACTTGGAAGCGCTGCTGCCCTTGGCAAACTCGTAGGCGTTGTTGAACATCTTGGCCCACGGGGAGGTGGCCATATCGGTCTTGGCCCAGTCCGCCGGCTTCCACGGCCACTGCCAGGTGCGCGTGGCGCGCTCCGGGTGCGGCATGAGCGCGAGGTGGCGGCCGTCCGGCGAGGTGAGCGCGGTGATGCCGAGCGGCGACCCGTTCGGGTTGAACGGATAGGCCTCAGTCTCGGCGCCGGCGTCGTCGACGAAGCGCAGGGGCGCCTGGCCGTTCTCGAGCACGTTCTTCAGCACGGCCTCGTCGGGGAAGTGGGCGCGGCCCTCGCCGTGGGCGATCCAGACACCAAGCGTCGAGCCCTCCATGCCCTTGAACATCATGGCCTTGTTGTCGTCGCGCACCTTGACGGAAACGAAGCGCGACTCGTACCGGCCCGAGGCGTTGTGGATAAAGCGCGGCTGCTTGGCCCAGTCGATCTCGTCGCCCGGCGCGGCCGTGGCGTCGAGGCCCGGAACCCAGCCCAGGAGCGCCATGAGCTGGCAGCCGTTGCACACGCCAAGACTGAAGGTGTCCGGGCGCGCGTAAAAGGCCTGGAACTCCTTCCAGACGGCATCGTTGAAGCGGATGACGCCGGCCCAGCCCTTGGCACTGTCCATGACGTCGGCGTACGAGAAGCCGCCGACGAAGGCGACGCCTTGGAAGTCCGCGAGCGTGACCTTGCCGTGCTTGAGGTCAGCGACAGCCACGTCCCAGGCCTCAAAGCCGGCCGCCGTGAAGGCGGCGGCCATCTCGCGGTCGCCGTTGGAGCCCTCCTCGCGGATGACGGCAACCTTGGGCTTGTCGCCGCCCCCTTGTTGGAGCATCTTGGCCTGGTGGGCGGCCTCGGCCTGCACGTCAAAGGAGGCCTTCCAGGCGGGCGCCGTGCGGTCCTTGAGACCGTCGCGCTCCGAGGCGACGCAGGCCGGGTTGGCCTGCAGCTTGTCGAGCTCGAAGCTCGTGGCCTCCCAGACGTCGCGCCAGGCCGTCATGGACGGCTGGCTCGCGAAGAGGTCCTTGTCCTCGTAGCGAAGCGCCACGGTCTGCGCGTCCTGCAGGACGGCACCAAGGTCGCGGCATTCGACGCCGGCGTCCTGGAAGCGCTTGGAGACGGCCTCCACGTCGGCGTCGGCGACCTGAAGCACCAGACCAGCCTCCTCGGCGAAGAGGTCCGCGAGGACGCCGTGGCTGGCCGACACGGTGAGGTCAAAGCCAAGGTTACCGGCGAAGGCCATCTCGAGCAGGCAGACAACGAGACCACCGTCGGAGATGTCGTGGCCGGCGAGCAGCTGGCCTGCGGCGAGCGCCTCCTGGGTGGCCTTGAAGGCAGCAACGAGCTTGGACGGGTCGTCGAGGTCCGGGGACTGGTCACCGAGCTGGCTGTAGACCTGGGCGAGCGCGGAGCCGCCGAGGCGCGCGCTCTGCGGCGTGATGGGCACGTGCAGCAGGCGCGAGCCGCCCGAGGGCGTGCGCTTGAGGTCGGGCGTGGCGACCTGCGTGACGTCCGGGCACATGGCGTAGACGGAGATGGCCAGCTGGCCGGGGCACTTGACGACCTCGCCGCCGGCCTTGGCGGCCATGGAGAGGGAGTCCTTGCCGCCGTCGACAGCGATGCCAACCTGATGCATCACCTTGCACATGGCCTCGCAGGCCTCGTACATGGCGGCGCCCTCGCCAGGCAGCTTGGCGGCCCACATCCAGTTGCTGGAGCACTTGACGTCCTCAAGCGCCGTGATGCGCGCGAACACCAGGTTGGTGAGCGACTCGGCCACCGTCATGCGCGCCATGGCGCCCGGCGAGATGAGACCCTTGATGGGCTGCTCGCCAATGGCCGTGGCGACGCCGGTGAAAGCGCCGTCCGGGCTGGGAAAGTGCGTCTGCGCGATGACGCCAACATCAGCCAGCGGCGTGTGCAGCGGGCCCACGCACTGCTGCTGCGCAATGAGGCCCGTCACGGAGCGGTCCACCTTGGTGGTGAGGAAGCGCTTGGAGCCGACCTGCAGCAGGCGCAGCACGCGATCGAGAGCCTCGGAGAAGCCGGCGTCGCCCAGGTCGAGCGGCGCGAGCTGCACGGGCGCAGCGTCCGAGGTGAAGGTCTTCTGCGGCATCTTGCCCAGGACATCGTCCAGGTGCAGGTTGACGGGCACAGAGTCGTCGCGCTCGTCGTGCACGCGCACAATGCCGTCGCCCGTGATCTCGCCCAGGAAGGCAAAGGGCATGTTCTCGCGCTCGCAGATGCGCTGGAAGACCGGGCGGTCCTCGGCGCGGATGAGCAGCGCGCAGTTCTCCTGGTACTCGGCGCCCCAGAGCTCAAGCGCCGTCATGGTCTTGTCACCCTGCGGCAGGCGGCGCAGAAAGAGCTCAGCGCCGGCGGGCTCCGCGATCTCCTTGAGCACGTTACCGTTGCCGCCGGCGCCCTGGTCGTGGATGCTCACGATGGGGTTCTTGGCACCGAGCTCGACGCAGGCGCGAATGACACGGTTCATCTTGTTCTCCATCTCGGCATCGCCGCGCTGCACGGCGTTAAAGTCGAGATCGGCCGTCTTGGCGTCCTGCACGCGGCTCGAGGCGGCGCCGCCGCCCATGCCGATGCGGTAGGCCGGGCCGCCAACCTTGACGACGACCATGCCCTTCTCCGGCGCGCCCTTGGTGACATGGCGGTCGTCGAGCAGGCCGACGCCGGAGCTCATCATGATGGGCTTGACCCACTCGCGGCGCTCGCCGTTGGGCAGGCGCATGCCGAAGGAGCGCGTGTAGCCGCAGATGACGGGCTCGCCAAACTTGTTGCCGTAGTCCGAGGCGCCGTTGCTGGCCTCGATCTCGATCTGCAGCGGCGACGCCATGTTCGAAGGGTACTCGAAGTTGTCTGTCTCCCACGGCTGCTCGTAGCCCGGGATGCGCAGGTTGCCCACGCAGTAGGAGGAGGTGCCGGCCACGACAAGCGCACCGCGGCCCGTGGCATGCACGTCGCGGATGCGGCCGCCCGTGCCGGTCTCGGCGCCGGGAAAGGGCGCCACGCCGCACGGGAAGTTGTGAGTCTCGGCCGTCAGGATGCCGTGCATGAGCAGGTCCTTGACCTCATACGGCGCGGGCGCCGCCTCCTCGCCGTCCTCCTTGGTCTCGATGGCCGGCATGAGGGCGCGCACCGGGAAGCCGCGGATAGCCGACGAGTTGTCGTGGAAGGCAATGACGGAGTTGTTCGGCTGCGGGTCCGTCTTGGAGCACGCCGAGTTGGTGCCCTTGACCATCTGAAAGAGCGTCTGCTCCTTCTCCTCGCCGTTGATGACCATCTTGCCACCGAAGAACCAGTGCCGCGAGTGCTCCGAGTTGGACTGCGCCAGATCGAAGCACTCCACGTCGCTCGGGTCGCGGCCCAGCTTGTCCTTGAAGAGGCGCGTGTAAAAGTCCAGGTCCCAGTCGTCAAAGGCCAGGCCCAGCTCCTCGCTCACGCTCTGCAGCGCCGCGCGGCCCTCGGCCACCACCGGGATCCACTGCGTGCCCTTGCGCGAGGCGGCCAGCGCAGCCTCGTCCGGCTCGAAGCTCGAAATGGGCTTCTCGATGATGAACTCCGTCATGCGGTCGTGCAGCGCGCCCTGCAGCGCGGCGCGCTCCTCCGCGCTAATGCTCCCGCTCTCCGTCGTGAACTTGTACCGCCGCGACCGCTCGATGCGCCGGATGCAGTCCAGCCCGCAGGCCGCGCAAATCGACACCGCGTTCGACGACCACGCCGAGGTGAACGTCAGCCGCGGGCCCACCTCCACGCTCACCGTCGCGTCGCCCGTGAGGAAGCTCGACGACCCGAACTTGTCCTGCTCGAAGGTCTCGCTCAGCAGCCAGCTCAGCCGCGTCAGCTCCTGCTCGCTCAGCTCGCGGTCCTCCATCTCAATGTTGTACCGGAACTCCGTCTCCATGCTCGCCAGCGCCGGCACGCCGCGCTGCTGCGCCAGGTGGCGCAAAAAGGCGTCGTGCTGCGGCCCGTCCAGTGCCGGCGTGCGGAACATGTGCACCACGCGCGACGCCCCATCCTGGCCCGACATCTCGCTCGTTGCAGCTGCAACTCCTGCTGCTCCTGCTCCTGCTCCTGCTCCTGCTCCTGCTCCTGCTCCTGCTCCTGCTCCTGCCGCCGCCGCTGCTGCTGCTGCACCGCCGCCTGCTCGCTGCTTTCGCGCGCGAGCCGCGAGAGCGCCGGCGCACGGGTGCGCCGCGGAGCTGCACGCAGCCGTGCCCGCCTCGCCTGGTCGCGCGGTCGCCGGCGCGAGGCGCGTCGGGTCTGCCCAGGGCGCCCAGGGCCACCGGTCGCGCGCTTGCTGTTCGCCTGCCGCGGCGCACCGCAGCCGCAGCGCACCGGGGTGCAGGAGGCGGGCGAGGAATGGGTGGCACGCCAGGATCTGATCCTGGGCGGGTGCTTATAACTAACAAACAACGGGGCACCGCATGGCTGGCTGCGCGCGAAGCGCGACTTGCGCGGCGCAAACGCCTACTGGCGGCCTCCCGCCGCCCACTTGCGCCGCGGGGCCGCAAGGGCACTAACCGCCTGGCTGGCTGGCTCACCTCTGGCGACTCGGACGGAGAGCTCTGGCCGGGCAGCCAGCCCGTCGACCAGCGATCGCGCTGCAGCGCTGCTCCGTGAAAGCTCGGCAGCATGCGTCGAGAGCAGTGCTCGGGCCAGCCAGGAGCCTCGCGAGGCGGAGCGAGCATGAATGTGCGAAGTCGAGCGTGCTGAGAGTGTTGCAGGCAGAAACCTCACGCGCCCTTGTTCCTCGACGCCGATCTGGATTTTGATGAAAGCGAACAGTGATCATTGATGATGAGTGGGTGGCGTGGCCCGCGACGATGCGACCTAGCTGCCAGCTAAGCTAGCGAGCTGCCGCCGAACCTCCAAGCGGCGACTCGAGCTCGCCAGATAGCGGTCGCCGGGCCCCGGCCCGGGCCGCGGCCAGGCAGTTGGCTGTTCCGGCAACGGTGCGATTCCCTCGAGCAGCTGCAGGTCACTGTCAGTCGACTCGACACGAACGTTGCGAGGCTTGCAACGAGGCTTGCAACGATTTGGCGGCTGCCGACGCGTCGGTCGGCCGCCGTCCATGCAGCGTCAGCGCCCCGGCTCGGGCGCGAAGCGTTGCGAGGGTCAATTGTAGACCTTGAGGTTGCCGACCGATTCGGGCCGACTCGGAAGGCCCAGCTTGGCTCAGGCTGCGGGCCTGTCAGTGGTGAGACCCAGAGAACTTGTCGCGGCCATGAAAACCGGCCCTGAGTGAGAACTGAAGAACGCAACTGCTTTGGCTTCTTTGGCCTGCTTTGATGCGCCGTGCAGTGCTGGTTATGTATGGATGATGTGTCCAAGCTTCGCGATTTGTGGGGGGGGGGGAAACGCGACGTTCATCATGATGCTCGATTTCAGAAGCTCGCAGAGAAGCATCGGTGGGCACACGTGACTAGGAAGAGTGTCGGTGGGCTGGGACTACTCACAGTCCACGAGCGTGCTGGAGGCAAACAAATGCATCTTGCAAGATCAAGCCTGGATTGGTGGAGTGCGATCTCACGCCCAAGAGCATAGAAGTGCGAACGCCAAGGCGATCAAAGGGTTGCAGGGTGAGTAAGCTTGCTCCACGTGCGGTCTTGCCCCCCCCCCCGCCCCTCCTTTTCTCCTTGATTCACATCTGCGCTTGACGTACATCTGCGCTTGTCCCCGATCAAAATCGAGAGACCCACATGTCTGGACGCTGAGATTCCAAGAATGACACATTCTGAGGCTCGAGCCAGAACCGCCTTTAGCAGCGCATTTCCGTCGAGCTTGCCCGTGGGCGCCGCCAAGGCTGCCGGTGATGTAACCGCGCGTCTTTGACCTCCGCTCATGTTCATATTGCATGGCAAGTGGCCAGCCCCATCCACCGCGCAAGCTGCAGGGTCTCGCCGAAAAGGCTGTCAGCCTGACATGTGAGTGAGTGAGGTTGCCCCACTGGCACTGCCCGCGGCGCGGCCATGGCATGATGGCACTGCATGGCACTGCATAGCACTGCATGGCACTGCATGCTGATGAGGGCCATCATGTGACTGAGGCTGCCAGGCTGGGTCACCGGCGACCCAGAATTGCCGTTGAGCCTGAGGTGACTTCGCTCAGCCTTCAAGCGGAGTGGGACGCGCGTCCCATTGCAAGGCAAGGCAAGGCAAGCTCGCGAGCGAGCAAGCAAACGCGATCTAGCTAGTGAACGAGCGCGAGGGCGGCGCCTTGCGAGGCTCGACAGCGCAGCGGCGCGGGTCGTACGCCGCTGCCGCTGGTCCGCCATGGACGCATCGTGGGACGTTGCGTCCGTGCTGAACGGCGACGCAGCACTCGGCGACGATGCAGGCCGCGCTAGCGTACCTCGACGACGCGCGGCAGCGCCAGGCAAGAGCAGAGGCGTAAGGGGCAGAGCGCGCAGTGGCGTTCGCGTGGCTCCCGCCGGCAATGTTGGAGAAACTGTCAAGAGCCGAGGCGGCGAACGCAGGCTGAGCGCGAGGGAGAGGCTCACGGAGCCGCAGATGCAGCGGCTCAGAAACCATCTCGGTGACGAGGGCACCGTGCAGGCCGAGGCGCGCAAGCAAGTGATCGAGCGCTGGACGCACACCTTCCTCGTGACAAAGCTCCTTGTGATCGAAGTCTTCTCAATCGTGCTCATCGCGCTCGGCGCCGTGGCGGAGCCGCTCGTTTCGGGCCGCGTGTGCTGGGTCGCAGGTATGCTGCTGGCAATCGCGACGGCCTTCGGCCTGGTTGGCGCGAGGCGCGTAGTGCGCGACCTCCAGACCGACGATGACGGCCTGGAGACGCCTGGTCAGCGCATGCTTCAGGTCTACTTTCACGTGGCACTCGCCTACCTGCTCGTCTTCTTTCCCTTTGCAGTGAACGCCATGCGCGACCCGCTCGGATACGAGGGCGAGGTCCTGGCTGTGCTCTTTCAGTCGGGAGACGGCCTCCTATGGGAGGAGGCTGAAGGATACCTGCGCGCTGCCGGCATCGTGGGCTTCGTGACAGCTGGCGTCATCGCGCAGTCGCTCCGCTCGGTGGTCAAGATCGTCACCTTCTTTGAGGTCACGCAGAGCTTCCTGGAGACATTCTCGCTCACGGTCTTCGTGCTGAGCTTTCTCGTCATCTCCCTGCTTCTCTCCATCTACAAGGAGTCGCACTTCCTCGCGGGCGAGGACACTGCAGCGATCGGCGGCCAGCTGGATCAAAAGGTGCTCTTCGGCGCCGTCGTCACCGTCTTCATCAGCGCCACTAGCGTTCTTGGCTTCTTCGCGGCTTGGTACGAGAGCCGCAAACTGCTCTTGTGGCACGCGTGCATCATGGCCGGTCTTGGGTTTGCGGTCTTTTGGAGCTGCGTGCTCGTGGTTGCCTTTCGCTGGTCGGATCACATCGACTCGAGCTGCCTTCGCATTGTCAAAACCATGTCGGCCAGCTGGTGGGAGAGCACAAGCCTTTGCCACAAGTACGGCGGGACCAACATCAACGCCCTCGTCGAGCTCTACGACGAGGCAACCGAAGCCTGGGTCTACCTTGTGCACGGTGCGGGCACCGCGGCGCGCTGCGCTGATCCGAGCCAGTTCACCACCACCTGGGAGTTCCCGGCAGTCACGCTTGCCAACTCCACGACGCAGCTCGTCGGCTGCCTGGACCTGTCCTGCTGCACGCAGCTCAGCAGCTATCTGAGCTCGCTCACGTTCACCTTTGTCTTCGCCTTCGTGCTGCTCAGCGTCAGCGTCATCGTGGTTGTGCTGGGCGATCTCCTGCTGCGTCGTGAGACAACACACGACAGCAGTCGCGTCAAGGTGTACTCGCACACGCGTGCCTTCTGGACCGTCGTGGCCACCTCCGTCGCCGCGCTCGTCGCTATTATTGTGCTCGCTGTTCTTGTGAATCGCGGGCTGCTCTCGCGGAGCTCGGGCGACCTCACCGGCCTGGAAGACCTCAGCGAGCGCATCGACGGTACCATCTCCCGTCTAGTCGAACTCCACTCCTGCTCCAATGGCGAGCGCGACGGCGCCGAGTCCGATATTGACTGCGGTGGCGCACCGGGCGAGGGGGGGTGCGCCATGCGCTGCGGCCTGCGCGAGACCTGCTACGAGACTTCGGACTGCCACGCCGATCTTATTTGCGATGAGGAGCTTTCGGTCTGCGTGCTGCCGCCGGCCGATGTGACTTGCTTCAACCAGTTCACGGACGTCTTTGAGACAGATGTGGACTGCGGCGGGCCCAGCTGCGACGGCTGCGAAGACGGCCAGAACTGCAGGGTCAATCGCGATTGCGTCTCGGGGAACTGTCACTCGGGTATCTGCATCAGCTGCTCCGACGGCCTGCACAACGGCGAGGAGTCCGATGTCGACTGCGGATCTTATGCCTGCACGCGCGAGGCCGCCGCCCTCGTTTGGTATGCCTCCGCGGGATACAGCACCGGCTACGAGCGGCCCTCGTCAGCTGAGGCGAAGCGCCTGTCTCCTCTTGCCGGGCCCACTGGCCTGTGCATCTCCGGCGCGCTCTGCGCGGCGGGCCGCCAATGCGAGGGAGGGCTCTGCGTCAGCGGGATGTGCGCCTCATGCTCCAACGGCATCCTCGACGGCGACGAGACTGACATCGACTGCGGCGGCGTCAACTGCCCCAAGCGCTGCGACACCGGCGAGGACTGCTTCGACGACAAGGATTGTCTTTCCAATCTTGTTTGCGACTTGGTCTCCAGGAATTGCACGCCCGTGGAGAACCTCACGTGCGCGGAGAACGGCATCCTGGACTATGACGAAACGGACGTTGATTGCGGCGGCGCCAGCAATGGCTGCGACCGCTGTGGCGTCAACGCCACCTGCCTGGAGGACAACGACTGCCTCTCGGGGGCCTGCTCCATTCCCGACGGTGGCGACGAGGGCGTATGCGTGGACTGCAGCAATAACGCGCTTGACGGCGACGAGACCGACGTCGACTGCGGCGGCGCGAGGTGCTCCAATCGCTGCGCCGTGAATCAGACCTGCGCTGTCGCGAACGATTGCGTCGAAGGCCTCTACTGCTGGAACAACGCCACCGCATCCGCTGCGCTTGAACACTACGTCAGCAAGTACGGCGAAGATGACGTGGAAACTGTGCTGCGCGGATCTCCGCTGCTCAGCACATGCCAGCTACCCTTCGAACTGACGGTCCGCGCGCTCACGCCAATTTACCTGTCCACCTCGAAGGTCAACTACTCCGACCTGTTCGAGTCAGACTCCGTCGTGCTCGCTCCGTTCCCGGCCGCAAGTCCAACCTCGGCGCCAATTCCCCCTCAGAGTGCGCGCCGCCTTACACCGCGCCGCGGTGGTTTTCCTGCGAGGCGCCGCACCGAGGAGACCATAGCCTCGAGCGACTTCGGCCTATACGCCGGCAGCTTGCCGACCGCCGACGATGACACATGGCCGTACCTGTGCAACCTCACTGTGGAGAGCGTCGTATCTCCCGGCGACGTAGAGTTTGAGGTTCTCGTCGATGGAGGCGCCGACATCTCGACCTACAACTTGGCCGATGGGAGCGACGCAATTCGCGTTGTCTTACAGCACGGCGACTCTTTTCCCACGGTGCACATGCTCCCGCGTACCTGCGCAGTCGCAGGCGAGGTCTCGGTCAATACCACGTGGACGGTTGCCGACAATTGCGACTTCATCAGCGTTGACTCGCAGCTCGCTATGGGCATTCAGAGCCTCCTGGTTCCGGTCGCGACCTACGTTCAAGGCTTCGTCGAGCCGCTTGCCTGTCTCTACAAGGACAGCGAAGACGAAGACCTTCGAAACTCGGCAATGGGAGATTGTGCAGCTGTCGCGGGCGCCCTCGTCAGGGCGCGTGTCTATCGCAGCGGCATCTGTAGTATCGACTCCGGCAAGGTTACGCCGGCCTGTTCGTACGAGACCTGCGCAAAGGCGTACTACCACGAATGCGCCTCGGATAATACGGCCTACTCGTGCTGTACCTGGTCCGATAGCGAGGACGCGACCTACACGAGGGTAACCTCATGCCTGGAGGGCGCCGACGGCGCCACCTACGAGTACGTCGACGGTCAGCTTGTCTTCTTCAACGACACAACTACCGCGTTTCTCCTCTCCTGGCCGGAGCTGTATTCCGATGAGGGACCAACCTCCACCTCATACTCCATCCTTTTGGAGTTTGACGTGCCAGCGCATGACTACACCATGGTCGTGGCGCAAATTGCTGGGCGCACCTTAACTCAGGTCGACACCGTGTACCTGCCGTGGGATGGCCTTGTACAGACGTCTCCGCCTACAAAACCATCTGCCACGCCATCACCTGGAACCTCAATCATCGTGCCACCTGGCCTAGGGACATTCTCTCCGTCCAGCTCGCCCTTTTTCTCTCAAATGACCCTTGGCCCGGTAGCAGCCCCCACGATGGGCAGTCCAACAACGCCGTCTCCTACAAGCTCCACAAAGTCCCCTACGACACCGGGCGGGACGACAGGCTCACCAACGACGCCAGGCTCACCAACGACGCCAGGCTCACCAACGACGACAGGCTCACCAACGACGCCAGGCTCACCAACGACGACAGGCTCACCAACGACGACAGGCTCACCAACGACGACAGGCTCACCAACGACGACAGGCTCACCAACGACGCCAGGCTCACCCACGACGCCAGGCTCACCACCGACGACAGGCTCACCAACGACGACAGGCTCACCAACGACGACAGGCTCACCAACGACGACAGGCTCACCAACGACGACAGGCTCACCAACGACGACAGGCTCACCAACGACGCCGGCCGGGACGACAGGCTCACCAACGACGCCGACCGGGACGACAGGTTCACCAACGTCGCCAACTGGGACGACGCCAGGGTCGCCCACCGCTCCACCAGGGGCAACGACAGGGTCACCAACAGCAACCCCTGGGGAAGTGACAGGGTCGCCTACCATCTCACCTGATACAGCTCCAACGAACCCGCAAACGCCATCAGCAAGCTCCGCACCGACTTCACCTTCTGTGACAACGCCGACATCTCCACCAAATTCCCCTTCGGAGAAGACGCCGACGTCGTCGCCGACGACACCCGTAGGCTCTCCACTAACCTCGCCCCCTGCGACGACTCCCTCCGTGGCTCCGGTCTCAACCATCTCTCCAACAAGCGCCGGAGTAGCGCCCACTTCGTCACCGTCGCCCAGCACTCTGCCTACGAGCGCGTCGCCAACGACGGCGACCGCCAACATGATCGCGGGTGCTGTCCTAAATGAAGCGGGTACACCAATCCGAGCCACGGTCACCCTATACCGCGGCTCAGTGAGCAAGGAGAGTCTGGACGAGGTCTCTCCAATGCGCAGGACCGAATGCGAAATCGCATCAGACAGTACGGCAAATGCTTCCACTCCATACATTTGCTGGGTGACGTCACCCATGAGCGGCACACGACGGCAGCTGGAGGCCTCCACAGCGCTATCGTTCGCGCCGCTGTATTCCGCTGCGCTCCCATCAGCGTCGGCCCCGACCGTAAGCAATTCGTTTGGCTTCGATGACGTCGCAAGCGGCAAGTACACGCTGGTCGCGACCCCAGAGGACAGCGAGCTTTACGCGGAGAAGATCGTGACGGGCATTGCTGCGGGGACCACCGACCTGACGATTGTCGTGCCGAACACGCTCGCAGAGGCCGCATTGACCATAGAGCTCGCCTACGACGAGAGCGAGGTGGGCGACCTGGAGCTGGTGATCGAGTTTTACGCCGACGAGGAGGGTAACGAGGGCGGGGAGTGCTCCGTGGGCATCTCTATGCTTGCGGATGAGGCGTGCACGTGCGGGTGCGCCTACCTCTTGTCGATGGAATCGAGCGTGACGTCCGTGGAGCGAAACAGAGTGGCGCAGAGTATCGCGTTCACGGCACTCTACGAGTCCGTATACCGCATCTACGTGCGTCCACTCTCGTCTGGCACTGTGGCCTCACTGACGAAGGGGCCATACCATCGCACGGACGGGCGCTGCGGGCCGAACTTTCCTCTGGCGAATGGTTTGGCCTCTCGTTGCCCGACCGAGGAGATCCTCTGGGACGACGGGACAATCGGCGAGCGTCCGTGCTGCTCGCAGGGCGGCTACTGTGGCTCGACCACACGGCATTGCGAGTGTCAGCTTTGCATGGACTATCGCACCTTTACCGAGCCGGACTGGACGTCGCGCTACCGTGCGGATGGAAAGTGCCGCGATCCAGACTACCCATACGACGACTCGCATGTGGCTATTTGCCCGCCGACGGCGGTCACGTGGGGCGACCAGGCCACGGAGTTGCGGCCGTGCTGCAACCAGGACTTTGAGTGCGGCGCAACCGTCGCGGACTGCACGTGTGCGACCTGCATCGACTACACAGACCTCGACGCGAGCACAAGCGAGAGCAGCAACGGCACCTCCGCTTCCTTTGCAGCGCTCCTCGCTGCGGCCAACGCCGTTGTGACTGTGACGACGAGCGACGGCACAGTCTCGGAATACAGCATGCCAGAGGTCACGGAGCTCAACTTCTACGACGCTGACAGCGACGCGCGGTCCACGGCTTCCTTTGTGCGGGTCATGTGCATCAATGCCAGGACGGACAACGCCACTATGCACGCATACAGCGCGCCGCGCATCTTCCGATTCGAGAGCGAACTTCTGGCGCTGGACGACGGTGCCTGCCCTGGCGGCGACGTGTGCGAGTTCGTGGTCATCTCGGGCTTTACTGGCAACAGCCAGCTCAACGGCATGTACATCCGCCGCGAAGACTCGGGCCTTGCGGCCGAGGATGCCTATGTTGCATCCGTCGGGTACGACGTTGCGGATGCCTGCACGTACGGGAGCGCGTATCAGTCTACCGCGGGCGCTAATGTGTCTTCCTGCATGACGGTCTGCGACGCGGAGGACTCGTGCCACGGGTTCGTCTTCCAGCCTTCGACAACGAACGAAACCGTCTTCACGTGCCGCTTCTTTAGCGAGGCCGCGCTCTGCGGCGGCAAGTTCACAAGCCAGCTCATCGCGTCCGTGGTATATACCAAGGCGAGCGCGGCTTCGCAGAGGGCGTCCGCATGGTACACCTTGGTGGACTCAGTCTTGACGTCTGGCGAGCAAATTCACCTCTACCGCGACGATTCGGCCGCCATGGCGGGCGGCACGGGCGATACGTGGTATTTCGACGAGAACCTGGAGCCGGAAGACGGCTACCTGGGTTTTGGGCTGGACGCCCTGCGCACAGGCACTCCAGATGGCGTTGTCTTCTGGCTTGTCCAATCCGCCGGAGGTTTGCTCGTGTCGGAGAACATGCTGACGGCTAGCGTCAGTCTCCTGGAAGGCAGCTGCGAGCTCGCCGACGTGTCGCTGCAGAAAAACTTCTCCCAGCTCATGTGCGACTGCACTGGACAAGGGCTCGACTCGGCGAACCTATGCGCGAATAAGCTGGCGTCCTGCGGGACCGGCTTTGAAGGCGTTTGCCGCATCAACCCGAAGGCATACACCAAAAAGTATGATCACCTGTACGAGATTCGGCCGCATCAGCAATGCGGCAACCCGGACAACCTCGACCTCTACGCCTACGTAAACTTTGGCGAGGGGGATTGTACCAAAAAGAACCCCTTGAACGGGGACTGCCGCATCTGGAATGGTAGTGTGGCGCAGTGCAAGCGCATTTGCGACAACCACCCGAAGAAGTGCCTCGGATTCGACTACGAGCGTGACGAGCAGGAGTTTCCCACCTACGACGCAACAGTCTCCGAGGTGGTCGACACGGGCCGATGCCACTTTCGGAACCACAAGACAGCAGCCACCGCGTTTTACCAGAGCACGAAGATGCACGATTGCTACGTCCGGCAGGAGATCCCGGAGGATGGTGCCATTTGCAAGCCGCAAATGTACTCGGAGGAAACAGCCGGGACGGACTTCGGGTGCCAACCCAAGTTCACCTACTGCGGCGACGCCAGGTACGAGCCGTCTGCGTACGGCTCGTGCAGATCGTCGAACGCCACGTGCCCGACCTTCCAGATTCGCTACAGCACTGGCGCGCTCTGCCTAGCACGCTCGCGCTGGTCTGTACGCGCCATGCGCTGTGACGCGAGCGACTCGAGTCAGGTTTGGTCCATCACTCGGGAGGGGTACCTCATCGGCCCGGGCGTCTCGGGCGGCGTCGACTACGACACCTACTATTTCACCATGGGCACTAATGTGACCGCCTCCACAACAAAGCTATTCCTGCAGGAGCCCGGTGTCACTGAAGGCTTTGAGGCGGTCAAGTTCACGCCGAATGATGCGAACGAGCTGCACGGCACGCTGAACAGCGACGGCACGCGCCTTTGCTTTGACCCGGACCCGATCCAGGGTATGGAGGCCAGCTCGCACATGTACCTGGTCAACAGCACATGCGCATCGTTCTCAATCCTGTGATGCACAAGGAGCACGATACAGATAATAGGAGGACACTTTTCTTCTTCCTCTTCTCCTTCTTCTTCTTCTTGCGTCTTCTTGCGTCTTCTTGCTTGTGTCTACTTCTTACATTCTAATGTGCTGAGGGCTGGTGGCCGATGCCTGCGCTTGCTCGTTCTGCCGTGCCAGCCGCGCCGCGGCGTTGCCCTCCAAGGAAATAGCCCGCAACTTGGCAACCCAGGAAATTGTCTGAGGGCGGCTCGCCGTGACAAAATTGACCGTGTGTGCTGCGTCAAGGCGGTGACGACGTCCGCGCGCTTGGCGCTTGCTGACCTCGACTATGCTCTTTTGGGGGTTCAGCGCAGTCATGGAGAACTCCGGGCTGTCGATACCTCCGGAGAAGGTCGACGAGACGGTTTTGCAGTGCGCAGCACGAATGACGTACAGAGGTTCCAAATCTCCGTACGTTTCGTACAGGTAGAGCCTGCCGTTAATAAGAGCGCACCAGTAGCACATCCAAGCGTATGTGCGGGCCTCCTCACTCATCTCTAGATCAGAAGTGGTCAGCTCCGGCGGCGGGTTTGCGATAATCGCCGAGGACGCTGAATTTTCCGCGCGGGCTGGCCCCGCGAAGGGCACGACACGTGCTGGCGCGAGACCCAGGGCAGCGCGCAGCTTGCCCAGGAGAACTGCGATCGAGCCTCGCAGCTGCAGCGGTGTGCTTGCGACACGTATCGGCACCATCGCATTCACAAGATCTCGGGGTGAGGGGCTCCGCGGAGAAGCCGGTGACGCGACCGCGGGGACCGCATTCGAGGCCCACAGCCATCCTGTGTGCGTATGTGGAGACGCTTTGGCGCGTAAACAGAGGGTGAGAGGTTGCGGATTCTGCATGCGCATGAGGCCGGTCTTGTTGCAATGCACGCGGAGCTCAGTCACGCAAAATCCCGCCGGTGAGCACCTCAACCTAGAAATGTCGATGAGCTTGGCCTCGAAGTGTACGCCCCCTGGCTGCGGGTCGCCTACGGAGACACCCACCACGCAGTCATCGTCCATGCCGGGAATAACGAGCGGGCCTCCGAGGCGAAAGGAGGAGTTCTCGTGCGTGTAGACTGTCTGCTTGTGGACGAAGACAACCTCACTGGTCTTGAGGTTCCAGACTGAGATTTTGCACTCGAGATGCGTCTCGGGCCGCGTTACGTCCCAGTCCTTGACCTTGATGCGCAGCTCAACTACCTGCAGGTGCGCGGCGCCACGCTGCAGCTGCAGCCGCGTGCGGTGGCCCTTCCACAGGCTCTGGAGTTTCCTGCACGCCTCCATGCGCAGGGAGAGTCCTCCTTCGCTGTGTGCGGATCCAGGTCGCGAACGCCGCGTCGATTTGTCCGCTCCCCCATCTTTGCCGCCGTTTTGCGGTGACGCTGGCAGCCGACTGAGCGCCAAGCTCGACGTCTTTGCCGCCACATCCTCCTCCTTCTCCTCCTCCTCCTCCTCCTCCTCTGTGTCGGAGGATGGTGATTTCACACCGCTGCAATCGAAGGATGTAGCCGAGCTCGCATTCCTGACGATGTCCGATTCAGTCCTCGCGGGCGCAGCAGCCTCGCCTTTGCCGTCATCGCTCCTCTCCTCTTGCCCAACGAAGGGCCTACATGACCCAATGTTCAGGGGAGGGACCGCGATTGACTTCGGTTCGTGCGCGGTCGCTGGCGTGTGCCTTGATGCGTTCTCGCCGTCCTCCTTCACGTGTAGGCTGCGCGCCGCGACGCTTTCCAGGTAGCCGTCGCCCGCCGCTGCGGCGTCCGCGAGACCTGTCTTGACATCCTCGTTGAGCGCTGTGTCAGCAGCGGCCACGGCGCGTCGCATGATGCCCTCGACGGCGGCCGCCGCCTCCTCGACGGCGCGCGCGCGCCTGCTCATGCAGGCCACGTTGAGCAGTGCCGCCCACGGCCAGCGCGCAGGCAGTTTGCCTTGATAATCTCTCGGCTTGGGCGCGGCCGAACGTGGGCACACACGGCGCCGAAGCGAACCGACTGAACTCAGAGTGGCTCGTAGTTCGCAGCGACACGTTGAGAGCTAACTAGCTACTAGGCAGTCCCGGAGATTGGTCTTGTCGTTCCCGCGCGGAAAGTCGACAAGCCAAGCGCAGCCTGCTCCCCTGCTCACAAGACAAGGCAAGACAAGGTGGGCAACGCCTCCATGCATGCAATCCGCCGCGCATGGGGTGCCCGTCTCTCTGCGTGGCGCCGGCCGCACGTGGCGCCCAGCGGCTAGTCCGGACTCCGCACTAGTCGTTGGCGCTGCGGCTCCGATGCGAGTGCCACGCGCCTGGCCGGACACTACTGTCTTGCACAGGCAGTGAATGCCACTGACTGTGAGTGAGAGAGAAAAAAAAACCAACGAGGAGACAAATACGCGCGGGTAGTGCAAGCGGTCACTCGGCTCGCTATAGAGGGAAATCGCAGAGTGACTCAACGGCGCGGCGGCGCGGGCGGCGCGGGCGTGCGCGCGAGACGAAAGGACGCGCCGGCGCAGCAAGTATCCTATTCTATCCTCGCTGGGCCGAGCGCCTTCACCGGCCGCGCGGCGCTGGCGGAGCGAAGCGAAGCGAACGTTGTAGCGCGACGAGGCGAGAGCAATGGCGGAGGCGCGCGCCAAGCGCTGGGAGGAGATGTCCTCGGAGGAGCGCTTCGCGGAGCGGGCACGGCGCAAGCGGGAGAAACTCGCGCGACGCCTGGGCGAAGATGCAGAGGAGTCGCGCGACACCGGTGCCGCGATGCAAGAACATGGGCAGAGTGAAGCGGCCGCACAAAGCAGCGGCGACGAGGACGAGGACGAGATCGACGTGGACGACCTCCCGGACCTGGCCGACGCCACGGCGGCATCCACTTGCAGCAATCAGAGCAGCGATAGTGAGGAGGAGGACGACGAGGAGGAGGAGTCTTTAGCAAGCCAGGAGGAACAATCGGATGCCTCTGGCGCTTTCACGGCGGCCGGGGAAGATGATGCCGCCTCTAGCTCCGGCTCTGAGTCGGACGCGAGCTCAGACTATTCGAGCGAGTCCTCCGGCAGCAGCGCGTCTAATGACAGCGGGGAGTCCGACAGCGCGGAATCGCGTAGCGGCCGGTCCGATAGCGACGACGACCCTGGAAGCGAGTCGGACTCGGACGATTCGGGCAGCGAGTCGGATGTGTCTCGCGATTCGCGAGCCTCGGGCGTGTCACGCGCGAACTCTCGCGCATCCTCGCGCCTGTCGTCTACTTCATCGCGTTCTTCATCATCTGTTGCATCAGAGCATCTCACGCCCAAAACGCTCGCTCCCGTGGCCGTGCACGATGCAACTGCGGCGAGCATTCCGGCGTCTCCGTCTCTGCAGTCGCGCACCGAGGAAGACGAGCCAAGCGCGGCCAGAACATCCGGCGAAAAGGACATGGAAGCGGAGGAGCTCGTTGTCGTTGACCTGGGCATGGAGGAGAATTTTGACGAGGACGTCGAAGGTACGGGCGGAAAAGAAGAAGTCGTCGTCGATCATGGCAACGCGCCCAGCGCTCTGAGCGCGCCGACGGGCGAGATGAACGAAATAGCCGCAAGCACGGGCTCCCCGACGCCGCACTCGGCTGGATCGGCTGCATCCGACGAGTCCAGCCCGAGCGCATCTGCGTCAGGGTCAGATTCCGGGTCTGGGTCCGAATCTGATGGGGAGTCAGACTCCGGGTCTGGGTCCGAGTCTGATGGAGAGTCTGACTCCGGGTCCGAGTCCGGCACGGAGTCGTCGGATTCTGAGTCCCAGCCTGGGAGCGAGTCAGGGTCCGCGTCTGTCTCGCTGACAGCTCGGTCGCCAAAGCACAGTGAGGGCTTGGACAAGGAGACCGACTCAGCGTCTGAGTCTGACGTTGGGTCCGACTCAGCCTCGGACTCCGACTCAGAGTCAGACACAAACTCAGACTCAGACTCAGACTCAGGATCCGAATCAGGGCACGAGTCCGGCTCGGAGACAGGGTCAGAAACGTCATCGAAGTCGGACTCTGGAAGCGAGGAGAGCGGATCAGATGATGAGGTCCCTGAGATGGCCACTCCGGAGGTCTTGCCCATCGCCAGCAGTCTGGTTTCGTCCCGGCCCCTGCCTGAGGATGCCGTGCGTGAGCACGCCCGCACCCTGGGTATGGACCCCGATGAAGACCGAGATTTGCTATGGATCGCGCAGGACTCGCTGCGGGCAGATCTTCCAGTCGATTGGACGCAGGAGGTGAGCGATGACGGCCTCCCGTATTTCTACAACGCGCTCACGGGCGAGTCTTCCTGGGAGCATCCTCGCGACAAGGAGTTCAGGTCCTTGTACGCTACGCGCAAGGCGACGAGGCAGGCGACTGCACGGCCACCGTCCGCGTCTCGGCCGACCTCTGTGACGGTTGACGTACCGGTGATCGATGGAAAGGCGGCGGCGGCGGCCGACGAGATGAGCCCGCCTGTGCCGCCCAAATCAGAGATTGTGAAGCGTGCCATCTCGCCGCAATCGCCAAGGAAGGAGACAACGGGGGAAGTGGAGGACAAGGACGACGATGAGAACGACAAGGAGGAGGAGGAGGAGGAGGAGGAGGAGAAGGAAGACCGGGGGATGGATCGGATGGATCCACCAAAACAGGAAGCCACCAATCAAATGCAGGGGCTCTATGCGAACAAAAAGCCCGTCTCGGGCCTGGGAGGCTGGCGCCCGCGCACGGCCGGCCATCAAGCATTCCGACCCACGACGTATGCACGACCCGCACGGCCGATGGATCCTTTGCCGCCTGTGATGGTGCCAGAGGCTGACGTAGTCAGCGAGGTGGCGAATGCTCCTGTGGAGAAGACGGCGATGGTGGCGCCCTCGGCGTCGCCATTGCCAGTGATGAGCGGGAGCCAGATGCCAGAGCCAAATGAAGCAACCAAGAGCACCATGGCGCGCGCAGCGGCGCTGGCGAAGCGTGTGCAGGAGCTTGAGATGATGGCGGAAGTCCAAAGCGAGCGCGCCGCAACGTTGGAGCGTGAGCTAGCGAGCGAGCGCGAGCGGGTCACGGCTAGCGAGGAGCGCGCCGCAGCGAGCGAGGAGCGCGCCGCAGCGAGCGAGGAGCGCGCCGCAGCGAGCGAGGAGCGCGCCTCGAACGGAGCCGCCAGCGCCCTGGCAAAATTGGCAGGCGCTGAACGTGAGCTGGAGAGCTCGCAGGAGGAGAAGGCTGCGCTCCGCAGCGAGCTGCAGGCCGCGCGCGAGCAAGCCGACGACAAGGTGTCTACAGCGCTGGCTGCGACGGCGCAGGCCAACGCGCAGGTGGCCAAGCTCGTGGACCAGCTGGGCGCGGCGCGGCTGCAGCACGAGTCGGAGCGCATGCGCTGGGTTTCTGAGAGCGAAGCGGCGCGTGCAGAGAACGCGGACCTGCAGGCCACGCAAGAGGCCTTGGCCAGGAGCGAGAAAGAAAACGCGGACCTGCAGGCGCACCTGGAGCAGGCGCGCGCGGCCTTGGCCGAGGCGCAGGCGCAACGCGAGCGCGAGGTGGGGGAACGTGCGAAATTCGAGGCGGGCGTGCAGAGCCGGCTGGAGGAGGCATGGACGGCGGAGCGTAAGGCACGCGCAGAGGCGCTGGAGGAGGCCTTCGAGGAGCGCATCCGCGGGCTGCTGGCTGAGAAGCAGGAGCTGGTGGGCGAGATGCACGCACAAAACGAGCGTGCAAGGGAGCGCATGGACGGACTCGAGGCCGAGGCCATCTCGCTGCGTACTGAGACACGCGGGCACGAGGAGCGACTGCGCGAGGCTGAGCGCCGCGCGCTAGCGCTGCAGGCACAAGCGGACGCGCACAAGGAGGCCAGCGAGCGCGCTGAGGCCGCCGCCCGCCAGGCGGCAGCCGCCACGCGCGAAAAGGAGGAGCAGCTACGCGAGGCCGCGGCACGGGCCGAGGCGCTGGCGCGCAAGCTCGCAGAGGTGGCGGCGCGCGCCCAGCAGCTGGAAGCCCAGGTGGAAGAAACAAAGACGCGCGAGGACGTGGTCTGCGTGGACGTCCCACGCGGTGCGGCGCCACCACGCGCGAGTCCCAAGTCGTCGCCACGTGCGCGTGAGAACCCGCAGGAGACGCTGGAGCGGCTGCAAGCGCAACATGAGGCCGAGCTGCAGGACGCGGTGACGGCGACGGCGCACAGGACGAGCGAAATGTGGCGACGCAAGGCGCAGGCGCAGGCGGCTGAGCACCGAGACAAGCTGAGCAAGCTGCAGCACCTGCTGGAGCTGGAGCGCGAGCGACATCAGAGTGCCCTGCGCGAGTATGAGCTCAAGCTGTCATTCATCAAGCAGCAGGCGCGCACGGAGTGCGCGTCGGCGGCGGCGGACGCGGAGCGGGTAAACCTCATTAACGAGAAGCTGCTTGCGCAGCGCTCTCAGGCCTCCGGTCCGCACACGCCGAGATCGCATGCGCCGGCCTACACGATGGCCGGCTATGCAGAGGCTTGCGGCGCACCGGGGTCGTCGCATGAGCTCATGGCGGCGACGCAGCTCGGTGCGCAAATTGCTGTACTGCGCGAGAAGTGCAGGTCTGTGCGTGGGCCGCGGCCAAGCCCGCTCGCAATGCAGGAGGACCTGGAGAACTTGTACCGCACTGAGGTGAATGTGGGCCGCATCGCAGGCTCGTCGCGTCATCATGGGTCGGCCTCGCCTGTGGCCTTTCCTCGCATGTTTAGTTAATGAGCTGGAGTACTCTGGTCGAGAAGGGCGACGAAGATGTGAACCGTGCAGACGACACAAGACGCTTCACAGTCCGGTTTATACATTCTGTTCTATTCTGTCCGTGTTGTTTCGTCGTCCCTCAGGGATAACCGGGAGGCGTGGCAGTCAACTTCCACGCGCCCTCCTCCTCCCCCACAAAGAAGCCAACGTCGCTGGTTTTGCTTGCTCGCTCGGTCGCGTTTGCTTCGCCTTTTTGCTTGACCATTTGCTTCTTGATTGGTATGCTTGGTTGCTTGGTTGCTTTGCTTGGTTGGTTGGCGGGCTGGCCAGCTGGCCAGCTCGATCCCTCGCTCGCGCGCACGAGTCATCCGAAGCGCTGAGAGACAACATCATCAGAGATTGCGGCCGCGCTTGTCAAAGTGGCCCGGCAGGTGGAGGCCGTCCGGCTTGCGCTTGCCGAGCGAAGAGGGGTGCTCCATATCGATGATGGAGAGCATATGCAGGTCGCTCGCGGCGAGGTCTTCTTCTGCAACCATGTGTGCATGAGCGCGGTGCGGCACATGAGCCAGGCCCGGAAGGTCGCCTGGTGCTGGTACCGGCACGGGTGGCATGAGGGGAAGGGAGGCGTTGGCGATGGCGTGCGGGTGATGGTGCTGCAACGCAGGATGGCCCGTGTGCGAATGCGCCGGTCGGTGCGGATGGAACGAATCAAAAGAACCTGATCCAGCTGGTGGGAAGGCCACGGGGTGGTCACCGTCCTCCATGTGTGAAGAGGAAGCGTCCACCAAATGGACGGGCGGAGCGATTGCGCCGGGTGCAAAGTGCTGCGAACGAGGCGCGGAAGAGGCGGGCGAGTGCGCAGGCGCAGGCGAGCGTCCTGCCGGGCCAGGAGTGGTCGTCGGGGACGTCTGAAGCGGATCCTCTGGGTCGTCGAAGGCGCCGCCGTCATCAAGCGAGGCGTCCGCGGCGTTGCGTTTCATGGAGGCCCGGATGCGGCGCTTTTCACGCTGGCGACGCTTGCGCTCATCCTCGATCTGCTTGGCGACGAAGGCCGGCTTGGGCAGCGAACGACGCTTCTTCTTCATGCGCCACACATGCGGCGGCAGCTTGCTGCAGACGACGCAGGTCTTGGTCTGGTCGGCGCGGCACTTTTGAAGGTGCAGCATGAGCTCGCGCGAGGAACGGCAACTGCCGAACTCGACCCGAAAGTCGCAGTGCTCCTCAAGGCAGCTCATGACGTGGTCATAGAGACGGCGAATGACTGGGTCGCCGCGCTCCGAGGTGTGGGCAAGCAGCAGGCCAGTGAATTGCTGCACGAGGCGCTTGGCCTTGGCCTCCTCCTTGCGCTGGCGATTGGATAAGTGCTCCTCGTTGGGAATGACGCGGCGCTTCATGTTGTCGAAGAAGTTGCAGTACTTGCAGCTCTCCTGGCAGATGCCGACAATCTGATTGTTGCGCACGCGGCGCAGGTGCGCCACGTAGGGCTGCAGGTCGCTGCAAAAGGGCGTGGGGCAGGTCGCGCCGCGCTGGCACTCGACGCAGTGGTTCCAGGCCTGCAGGGTGGCCTCGCAGACCTCGAGCGTACCGCCCTTGCGCGCAGCCGCGTTCTTGCCGTGCAATGCCTCGCTCTCGGACTCGTCTGCCTCGTACTCGGACGCGTCCTCGCCGCGAGCGCCGCCCTGCGGCCCGTGCGGCCCCTCCTCGCCGCCACCGGCCGCGGCAGCCGCGCCCATGGCCGCCTCCACCGCCTCGTGCAGCAGCTCCGGCCCTACCAGCTGCTGCAGCTCGCGCACCACGTCCTGCTTGCTCTCCGCGCGCGAGTCCGACACGTACGCCAGGTACAGCCTGTCGATTTCGCCGTGCTTGCTCGCGCCCATGACGCCCTTGAGGTGCTGCGTCAGTTTGAACGCATCCACGCCTTCCATCGCGCCGCGCGCCGCCGCAGCGCCGCCGGGACGGACCTCCGGCGCGCGGCCCCCGCGCGCGCCGCTCGCCGCTCGCCGCCGCCGCCGCCGCCGCCGCCGCCCGCGTGCGCTACCGCGGTAGTAGGCTCGGGCTTTGCCGCGTGGTCGCCGTCGTCGCGTGCGAGGAGAGAGGAGGCCCCGCCCCGTCCGCGAGACCACGCCGCCGCGAGACGTGCACCCTCCACGCGCGCCAGCGCCGCTCGCGCTCGCGCTCGCGAGGAGGGCGGGGGGCGGGGGGAGGGCGCTCGGCCTGCGCCCGCGCGCCCGCGCGCCCGCGCCGCGCCGCCGCGCCGCCGCGTGCACGGGCCAGGCGGGCACCAGGCAAGCAGGCAGGCAGACAGGCGGGCGGCCGCCTTGGTCCCGAAGAGGAGGACCGCGCCTGGGACTCCGCGCGCGTGGACTCGGACGCGCCTCCTCCGCCGCCGCGCCGGGCCGCCCCGGAGGAAGAAGCTCGACGAAGAGAGCGAGCGGGACGCTGCGGCGCGCAGCCGCACGCGAGGGAGCCCGCGCCCGCGGCGCGCGGCGCGGCGCGGCGCGGCGAGGCGCGCTGCAGCGGGGCGCCGGGCTGTTTCGGGTTTGAAATTTGAAAGGTCGCGGTCGCGGTCTTTGAAATTTTGAAATTTGAATTCAGTGGGAGCGGAGAAGCCGGAACAAGCTGGACTCTGTGTCAAAAAGCAAAACCTGACTGAGGGCGATGGATGGGAGCACGGGCGACAGGGACGACAGGGACGAGGGCGGCTTGCCCGAGATGGCGAGGGGGTCGGAGAGGCCGGTCGCAGCAGCCGGCTCGAGCATGCCGGACTTGGCGGCGGCGAGCATGCCGTGCCTGCTGCTTGCTTTTGCTTGCTTGCTTGCTTGCTTGCTTGCTTGCACAAGGCGACGCGCCGTCGGGCGCGAGGTCGTCACACCTCGGAGGCGCTGCTCTGGCGCACTGCGGCCCTTGTCGAGTCGATGCAAGCAGGCGCACCTCGGCCGCGGAACATGCAAGCCAGCGAGCTGCCGTGATTGTTGAACTGGCTGGCGTGGTCCATGTTGGCGGCGCAGAAGCTGAAAGCGGAGCCGTGGTAGCATTCTCGCTCTCAAGCTACTTGGTTTCAATTTCGGTCATGACATATCATTCACGACCAAGCCGCACGCTTAACGCTCTGCCACGGCACGAGCCTGCCACTGATAGTAGGGACAATCTTCCTTTGTGTCGGCGTCTACCTACTTCAACTTAGGCGTTCTTAAGGAGGGCGCGGGGCGTGGTCTCCGCGCGGAGCGACTTGAGCACGGCCTTAATGACGCTGATGACCTTTTCGCGAGCCTCCAGCTCGGACGCCTCCAGCAGCATCTGGCACACGAGTTCGTAGGCCTCGTCCCAGTCCTGGTTGGCCTTCTCCAGAACACGCTCGAAGCCAGCAAGGCCGGGAGCCAGGCCATTAGCCGCCATGATGTCGCGGACGACCGGATAGGCCGTGCCTTTGCGCACCGGGCCGCACCTCCACTTGTCATTCTGGAGGGCCGCTTTCTGCTCAGCCGAGATGACGAGGCGAAAACTATCGTCCATGATGCGGGCAACGAAAGCAGCAGCCTCGCTCTCGTACCCAGTGCGCGCGGTCACGTAGGAGTTGTAACTCGCCAGCATGGTGGCGGCCTGACGGTCGCGAATCTCTTTTACGGCGAGGTCGGTGATCATCCAGTTCTGCAAAAACTCCTGACCCTCCGGGGTCTGCATCAGCTCGCCAATGTTGATGTTGGCCTCCTGCTTGGCCTCCTTGGCCTCCTCGAGCTCCAGCTCAAGGCTCTCCTTCTCAGCCTTGGTCTCCTCGAGCTCCCTCATGATCTTCTTGACCTGCTGCTCATGAGCCGCCTTTTCCGCAACCGCCGTCGGGCCTGGCTCCGCTGGCGCGACCTTACTGTTCGCGTCCGCTTCCTCTCGCTCCCTCAGCGCCTCCTCGGCGCGCCTGGCCTTGTCCATCAGGTCCCGGGCCTCCTTCTTCTTCTCGTTGCGCTTTACGATGAGCTTGTTGATCTGCGTCGTCAGCTGCGCAATGCGCTTGGATTGCTTGGCGCTCTGTTCTTGATGCTTCGTGATCTGATAGGCCTGCTCTAGGCGGCGCTCGGTAGCGCCCTGGATGGAGGCCCTGGCCTGGTTCTGCGCCTGGCGAATGAAGCCGCGAGTCTTGTCGATATGGTGAACTGCGACCTTGATGGCCTTGGCGGCACTCTCATTCTCGGAATTGGCAGACCCCAGCGTGGCCATCAGGCAGCTGTCCAGGTGTACCTGCGTCTCGTTCTCGGCCTCGTACTGGTCGGTGTACGCATCCACTCGGTTGTCGTCCTGCGCAAGCTCATGGCGCGTGGCGATGGCCTGGGCGTGCGCGCTGCGCGCATGGTTGCTGCGCGCCGACTTGGTCTGCTGCGGCTCTTGCGGCGCGTGGCTAGCGCGGCGTTTGCCCTGCCGACGCGCCATGCCGTCCACCGTCGCCTCCTCGCTGCGGTCCTCCGTGAGCGCGGACGCGACCGAGCCGTCGCTCTGCGTGTTCTGCGAGTCGCTCCTCGTCATGATGCTTCTTCGGCCTCCTCGTCACTTCTGCTTGGCTCGTCCTCCTTGGGCTGGGCTGGGGTTGCGGGTCTGCCGCCTCGCTGCCGCCGCCGCCGCCGCCGCCGCCGCCGCGCCGCGCCCGTCTTGCCAGACGCGGCCGCCGCAAATTTGCCTGAGCTCCCTCCGCGCTCCCACCGCGCTCCCGCTGCGCTCCCGCCGTGCTCCCAGGACAATGCCAGCCGGTCCCCTACGAAGCGCGCGATCAGAACCAGGATCAGGACCAGGATCAGGCTGCGTCGGATGGCGCTCGGAGAGCGGCACCGGCACTGCGAGCTGCCGGCGCTTTCACGGCGGCAGACATCAAGTCGCTCGCCGCCTACCAGTCGGCCACCTGCGGCATCTACACATGGCCTGCGTCGGCAAATTTTCGTCGTTTCCGCTTGGCGACGACGTCTGCAGCTACGAGGACTTCGATTCGGTCAACGGGTACACAAGGACAAGACATTGAGCAGCCGTTACGCAGGCGGCAGCATCCGTGGCGACCTTGGCGGCCGTCTCGTGTGCTAGGGCACCAACGACATGGCCCAGGTTGGCGGCGGCCAGCCGTCCGGCATGCCCATGTGGTACGAGCCATCCTTCGTCGCCGCGCCGTCGGGGGACGCCGGCAGCGCCAGCTTTCGTGGCGATGAACAGGGACGTGGTCTGCGCCGTGAGTGCCCACGACGATCGTCTTCTCTGCTGGGCCAAGGACGAGTTCAGCATTGTCGCGCCGGTCAACTTGACGTCAGCGACGAGTACTACGACTCCAGCGTCAACGTCATTCTGGAGCCCACCGCGGTGGTGAATGGCCTCCCTAGCGGGATCGCCGCCGTCTCCGAAGAGCTCGTCGACTCAGCTGCGTGCGCTCTTCTCGCCGACGGTATGCTGGGGTGCCAATCACTTTAGCGTCGCGGATCCCGTCAGCAGCAACTCGTCCAAGTATGAGTGGACGAAGCCGTCGCAGGTCGCACTCCCCTTCTCCGACGCACGCGCGGCGGACGTTCTTGCTGCGCGATCAGCGCGGAGGACGGTGCGGTCGCGGCACTACTACTGCAGGTGCAGGCTCAGACCAGGCCGCTGCCAGCAGTCTGAGTGCTCCTGTCGCCGCAGTAAATTACGATCCGTATGGATACGGACACTGGCGCCGCCAAGATTTTCGAGCCGCACAACTTGAGAGAGTCAGTCAGAAGGTTGGCAAATTGGCAGCCTGTCACGGGTACTCGGCCCGGCCCGGCCCGGCTGTACCTTTCGCGTGACTACTTTCCGCCACTGCCAGGGCACGCACTCACAGTCCGTGGCCGCTGACAGCGCCTCGGAGGTCGGGCCCCGGGGCTCAGAGCGCCAGCCGCTGGCCGCGCTGGCAAGCCAGCCAGCAGCCTGCGTGCCATGACCAGCGCTCCTGTCGCCGCAGCATGGACACGGACACTGGCGCCGCCAATTCCGAGCCGACAATTTCGGAGGCCGGGCCGCGGGACCCGGAGAGTGCTCAGTGTTGGCGGCTGGCCGCCTTTGCCGCGGCCGCTCTCCAAGCCGCTCTCCGAGTGGCGCTGGCCGCGCTGGCGGTGCTGGCAAGCCACCAGCGAAGCCGCTGCCAGCACTGCAGCCTGGAAACTCTCGTCTTGAGAGTGCCACTGCAGTGCTCACGTCGCCGCAGTGCGCGGCGCGGCTCGACGTGGCCGCCCAGAGACGAATCGAATCGTCAGCCTGATCAGGCTGCAGCCGAGGTCGACTCGACTCGCAGCGGCGACCAGACTCGGAACGCAGCGGCGACGACTGGAGAGACTCGAGCAGTCCTGGTTCGCGCGTGGCGCGGCGGGTGCTGCGCGGCGGGTGCGGCGCGAGACGACGCGAGACGACAATGCAGCAGGGCGCGGTGGTCGTGGCGGTGCACGCGCCGGCGGACGGGGACAAGGCCGCGCAGGTCGCGAAGGCCTTGTCGCGGCAGATCGCGCAGACGCTGCAGACGGCCTCCACGGCAGAGGAAATTCGGGTGGCAAAGGAGAACGGGGCCACGGCGGCCGTGGTGGTCGTGAGCGAAGCGCTGCAGCGCGAGGACGAGGCGCTCCTCATGGCCGCGGACGGCGCGCTGCC
>JABLUY010000167.1:0-87112 GCA_013306675.1 Thraustochytrium sp. TN22 | reverse complement strand
CCGCGCTCCAGCGTGAAGAAGGCGCCAATGCGCATGCGCGAGATGGCCGAGACGCCCCGCGCGGTGCCCGGAGTCGTCTGCGTCATCGGCGCCGTCATGCGGTGGTCCTCGAATCTGCGCTGCAGGTAGCGCTGGCCGTGTTTGGCGTCCCTGTACTTGTGGTCCTCTCTGCACCAGACGATTGCTCGAACGAGGCAGGCCAGGGCGGGCGCTGGCAGCTGCCTCCATCCACCCCTGACGCGCGCGGTCATGATCGCCTGCTCGGCGTCCATCGTGGTCATGGCCTCGTCCTCGCCGGCCGCGCCCAGCCCGTCGTCCTCGACGCCCGCGTCCGGCTCCCCGATCGTCCACGTGCCGCTCCGCGCCATCCTCCTGCAGACCGCGCTGTCAATGAGGCGCGGCTCCTCGCCCCTGAACTCACCCAGCATCTTGTGCACGTTCTTGTCCAGAAGCTCCTTGAGGTGGCACTCGAGCCACGTCACTGTAAAATTCTTCTTCTTGCTGTTGTTGCGCATGTGGAGAGCAATTCCGAAGAAGTTCCGGACCTTGCAAGGCTGGTGCGGCATCTTGCCTTGACTCTGCGCTTCGTCAAGCACGTACTGGACCAGCAGCCGTTCGACTGCCTTTTTGGTGCATGCGGAGGACGAGCGTCATGGGCTCGATGCTGCCGATGTCAACCTCCGAGAAGAGCACCTTGAAGCGCTCTTGAATGGAGCGCACGTCGTTCAAGAGCGCACGTGCTTCTCGAGCCGTTTCAAGATGCGCCCAGCGTCCGCGCTGCTCAAGAGCCTTAACTCGGATAGCTCCGACTCGAAGAACCAGTCGAGGCCGCCTTGTTCCCTGCTCTGGGGCCAAGCTCTTGCTCTGGGAGTGCTTTGTTCGAGCTGGCGCCCACCACCGCTGCGACATTTGTTGAGGATGCAGTCGTGATGACTTACACGCTTGTGCGTCCGTGAGCCACAACTTGCACCTATAGTTTGGCCACAGAAAAAGATGGCAACGCGCATCGCCCCGCGAGGGCCAGCTTGCAAGGCTCTTATGCCTCGGTGCGCCACCACTAGGGCACAACTCCTATCTACCGGCAGATTGATAGCTTCGTCCGGAGCCTTGTCATCGTCGCTGCTGTAGAAGGAGTGCTCGTATGCCTGGTCACCCGAGTCGTCGTCGCCCTCGCCCTCGCTGATAGCAGATCAAACCTCTCCTTGGAGCTGCTCCTTGTCGTACGGCGCGCAGCGCGGCCTCCACCGCGAGGGGTGCGGTCCGGAGTGGCAGACATGGGTCGTCCTTGGCGGCTTCGCCCTGGTACAGTAGCACCACGACCAGCAGCTTCGTCGATGCCCGCTGCCAGAGCAACTTGCCACAGGTGCACTGGAGTGCAGCTCGTCGGCGCGCGACTCGCGGGCGCCGCGCCGCGCGCCGCGCGCAGCCGCGGCCGTGCAAGCGACTGGAGACTGTCGGCGTCTCATTCCATCACGGCGTTGCAGACCAGCCCAAGCTTCACGCCGCGAGGCAGAGCTCAACGAGCTCGAACCTCGACGCTCGCGCGCGGATTCTTTGCAGAATGTAGAACCGCCCAAACACGGGAACACAGGGAGGGAAAATCCGAATAGACCACTGTGATAGACCTGATACGGGGCGTCCCAGCAAGCTAACTTCGTAAAAAGGTGCGCTGGCACAGATCTGTGCCGTAAGAAAAGAGAGGGTTAAGTTAGTTTCCTGGATGCCTATGACCAGCCGAGCATCGAGCCGCCGGGCCGTGTTCATGAGAGTGACAATGAGGAGATGGTATTCGGGGAATCGCGTACATGCCATCGGTGGCGCCGGCGCTCGTGAGGGTCTTGAAGATTTCATCCTCGCTCGCCTCCGCGCCGCATACGTGCAGGAGTTTGCAGAGCCAATGCCGGCGTTCGAAGTCAGTGGGATCGAGTAGCCCCCCGCGTTGCCGACGGCGTCGATGGTGGTCCCGGTGATGAGGCAGCCGCCGCTGCGCGCGACGGCCCGGAGCTCACCCACGTCCATGCAGAAGACGCGGATGACGCTGTCCACATGCGCGAGCCCCTTGGCGGTAGCGGCGCCTGCCTTCCCGATGAGCGAGGCGAAGCGCGTCGCAGAGTCGCCCTCGCGAACGCCGAAGAACTGGCGCACGAGCTTCTTCTCCAAGAGTATGTACCGAAGCCTGCGCCTGGAAGGTCTCCAAGTCGCCAAGCATTGCCGCCTTGTCGAGACTAAACGTAGCCGTCGTCGTCGTCATCGTCGCTGTTGTCCTCGAGGTCGCAAATTTCGGCGCCGGGTGCACCGTTCGAGGTTCTGCTGAAGACCGAGTCCGGCGCGTGGAAGAGGCTGGCCTTCTTTTTGAAGGTTTGCAGGCTGGCGGGCATGGTGCGATCGAGCGTGGAAGCAAGCGAGGAAAACTGCGAGGAGGAGTCGTCCGAGGAGCGCTTGGTCCTGTCAGAGAGCCCGCTGCGGCTGCGCGAGTAGGAGAACGACCCATTGGGGCGCGCTTCCTCGTCGACGATGGACGAGGAGACGCGGTCCGAAACGATGGCGGTGTCGGCGCGCACAGCGCTGGTCATGGCGAGGCGCTGGAAGCAGAAGACCCCCCCGATCCAGCTAATGGGCAAAAAGTAGGCGTGCTTGTTGTAGAGGTAAGGCGAGACGATGAAGGCGATAAAGGCCGCGCCCTGCAGCAGTGTCTGCACAACAATGTGTGCCTGGAAGAAAATGAGCCGCTCGCGCGCATTGTCAGTCTGGCCGGCCTTGATAAAGGTCAGCTGCTTGCGATTGACCTTGACGAAGCGGCGCCAGATGGCGATGGCTTGCGCCGCGTATACCACCATAGAGACGGTGCAGATGGTAAAGTACATCATGTAGGTGACGTAGGCCGCTGTATCACGGCCCGTGCTGAAGAAAATGGTCAACAGCGGCACAGCCGAGGCAAAGGTGGAGAGCGCGAAGCTCAAGCCACCGGCCAAGCGTGTGCGGCGCAGCAACTTGCGCTCTGCATTCGTGCCCCGGACCAGGGTGGCCAGCAGTTGCGGCTGGAACAGGTAAATCGTAAGGAAGAAGCCCCACTGCGCGCAGAAGAACAGGAGCGTCAAGGTTGGCGTCACGCCGAGCCGCTCGGTGTCCGAGAAGAGCATGAGGACGGCCGCGAGCGTGGCCGAAGGCACAACAAATATCAGGTACGAGAGCACAGCGCACAGGGCCTTGTTCTCGTACAGGGTGTACGTGAGGCCGGCTGCTTCGCGGCGGCGCACCTGGTCGTAGTGCTTGGTGACCTTGCTCATGATCTCTGTTTTCGTCGAATACATGCAGTAGACGAGGATCACCAGCATGAGCGCCCACAGCACCTTGAGCGCCACCGTGCTCGTGTCGCACGTCAGGCCCTCCGTGTTAATAAAATCGCTTAGCCCCGTCCACCCGGGCTCGCACTCGCAGACCACGCCGCCTGCCGCGCACGTGCCGTGGCCGCTGCAGATGCCGTCCCACTGCTCCGGGTACCAGGCCGCGGCGAAGGGCGGCAGCCACTCGCTCGTGTCGCCGCAGACCATCCTGCCCGCCCACCTGCGCCGGCGCGCAGCCTGGAAAACCGGGTTTGATCGAGGTCCGGAGCGCCACCTCGTCGTCGCGGGCCTGTTGTACTCATCATCAATGCCAGTGCGGTGCTTAGCGAGCGAGGGAGCGAAAGCAGCCGAGCGAGGGAGCCAACGAGAAGGCCCACGAGTGAAACGCGTGGGGCTGGCCAAGGGCCACGGCGCGTGCGCAGTCCACTGCTTCTGCTAAGTGGCGACCGTAATGTCCAATCTGTGTGCGCGCTGGTCCGCGCGCACGGGCCGGTGGCGGGGGGCACCGGGGGCACCACTACTAGTAGTGCGGCCTACCATCTTTGCCGGCCACCTGACCACTGCGGGTGCACACCGTCTGAGACTTGCTTTCTCTCTTCACACGAAACGCACGCACTGGGCCGTGCGTGAGAGAGAGAGAGAGCGAGAGCGCGCGAGCGAGCGAGCGAGCGCGCGAGCGAGAGAGCGAGCGAGAGAGAGCGAGCGAGAGAAAGAGGGAACGAACGAGCGCGAGAAAGCGCACCTGTGCGCCGCCGACTTTCTAGCTAGAAATAACGCGATCTTTTGTCCCAGAGGCTGGAAGCGTGCGTGCACGGTCAACCTTCCGAGGTGTGTCAGTCAGTCACTCGCTTCATTTACTCTGTTATTCACCTCGTCAACAACCCTGCTTTGATTGAGCTTATGCCTTGCCCGCCTTTGCTTCCTTTTTCTTGCTCGACTCGTTGGCGATAATTTCCCGGAGGCGATCTACACTGTGCTGGATGCTGGCGCGCTGCGGGTCGGTGGCGGCGTCCGGCGTGGAAAGGTACTTGTCCCAGAAAAATAGCGCGCTTTCGGCGCAGAGGTGGTGCCAAGCCTTGCTGGGAAGGCCCTGAAAGATGGATTGCACGTGCACACCGGCCATGGGCTCGAGCGCCGGGTTGGCATTCAGCTTAATGCGGCCCTCGGCGTCCGGCGGGGGCAGGGAGCGCGCGAGCGTGATGTAGGCAAGGCCGAGGTTCTTGAGGTCATTCGCGCGCATGTCAGGGTCGTTCTCGTAGCCATTACGAAAGGTGGCAGCGGCGTAGATGACCATGTCCATATCGCTCTGCGCAATGGCGTGCTCGAGTGCGATCTGCGCGTCGTTGTACTGATGATCGAAGAAGTCGCGGCGCAACGTCCACTCCCAGGTGTCGTCCGGGTACTTGGAGAGTGGCGGCAGGCCGTCGGCGAGCTGCGCCGAGGCCAGTTTCCACGTCAGCACGGACTGTCGCAGCCATTCCTCCACGGCCGGCTCCGCCCCGCGCGGCAGGACCTGAGTGACGAAACCCAGATTCTGCAGCGCAAAGCTCTCGTTGTAGGCGGTGTCGGTCGGGTGGCTCAGCTTGCCAGAGAAGTAGACGCCGCCCGGGCAGCTGGCGAGGTTGGCTCGGAGAAGGTCGACCGTGGAGAAGCCGAGGCCTTCCTGGTATGCCTGAGCCTGACTGTGCAGCCAGTAACCCCGTGGGATCTCGACACAGGTCGGTGCGTGCTTGTACGCCTCGTAGTATGAGGCTTGCCACGCGTATGTGAGCATGGGGCCGTTGACGACGGCCACGTCCGGGCGGAAGTCCTCGCACTGCTGCAGGTAGCGCAGGGTCGTCCAGTGCTGGTCCCAACCCGCGATGAAGAGCGACTGCGCCGGCACGCCTGCCAGGAGAGCGCGCGCGTTCTGCTCCATGAAGTGGTTGTCGGACTGGTCCATGCGCGGAAAGAAGCGCGTGGCCTGGTATGCGACGAGGCCGGCGCCGAGCGCGAAGGCGGCGGCCACGGCGGCCGGCGCTAGCCCGTTCTCCCGTAGCGAGGACAGTGCGGTGGCCACGGGCAGAGCGCCGAGCAGAAAGACGAGAAGGTTGGGCTGCATCCAGAAACGCGCCTGGATGCCGCGGAGCAGCGCCTGATCCATGGGCATGTTGCTAAGGAGGTGGAAAACGAGCACGTAAAAGACCAGGGCGCCGACGAGGGCGCCCACCATGAGCGCAGCGCGCTGCTTGGGCTCCGAGACGGCCTCGTCCTCCGTGCTGGTGGCGGCCTTGTCGGTACTGATGCGTACCTTGGCCAGAGCGCGCGGCATCTTGGCGCCGGCGGCCTTGGCGGCCGGGGTGAAGGCGGCGTACACGGCCGCGACGGCCATGACGGCACCGGCCAGCGCGAAGAAGGGGACAAGCACGGCGCCCTGCTCCAACACGAGGTCATCCAGGTACATGCCGATGCGACCCCACATGCCAACATCGCCGTCCTTGGACTTGCTATACAGCTGGAAGGTGCCGTAGTCGCCGCGGCGCAGGTGGTGCAAGAAGCCCCCAAGGGTCGTGGTGTCTCCCCAGGACCCGGGCTGGCGCTCGCGCAGCAGCGTCCAGGGCAGGTACGCGTAAGGAGCGAGACCGAGCGCGCCGAGCGCCGCCCAGCGCGCGAGCTGCGGCGGGCGCACGCGGCCCCAGCGCGCCTCGTGCGCCAGGATGGCGGCCACAAGCGGCAGCTCCAGCAGCACGGCCGTGTGCTGGTTGCAAAGCGCCAGGCCGCACCAGAGCGCCCCGAGGTCGAGCCAGCGCGCGCGCCTCGCGTCGTCCGCAGCGCGCGCGTAGCGCAGCGCGAGCCAGACCAGCACGGCCACCAGCAGGTTGTTGAGCGCGAAGACCTCGGCGCCGATGGAGTATTGCCAGACGAGCGGCGACAGCGCAAAGGCGCCCGCCACGAGGGCAGCCCACAGCCTCTGCTCAGGGCCGACCTTGAGGCCATGCGCCTGCGCAAGCTCCACGACGCAGGCCTGCAGGACGCCGGCCGCCAGCGCGCCCAGTGTCGCCGTGGTCGCGTTGGCGCGCTGCGCTGGCGTCCACGTCGCCGGCCACCCCGGCGCCCAGACGGCCGCGTGGTACAGCACCGTGAAGAGCGGGTAGCCTGGCGGGTGCGCGTGACCTAGTCCGCACGCCTCCGCCACCAGCTCGCCGCTGTCGCCGCCCGGGATGGACGCGTACAACGTGCGCATGTACACGGCGCCCACGCCGGCCGCCGTTGCGAGCGCGAGCATGGCGGCGAGGCGGCGTGCCGTGCCGGGCGTGGAGAGCGCCAGGGCGCGCGAGCGAGGCCAGGCGCCGCCCAAGAGCGAGCGCCCAAGCGCGTGCACGAAGCGTCTGCGTGGAGCCCTTGCGTGGAACGTCTGCCGGTGCGTGAACTTGAAGCGAAGCGACTCGGAAGCGACGACGAAAAAGGGACGAGGGACGATGAAAAGGGACGAGGGACGAGGGAGGATGAGTCACTGCAGCCAGATCATGATGTGCGACCGATCGGTCACGGTTGCCAGTGCGAGCAGTGAAGTTGCGCCTGGACCGCGCCCGACAAAGCAGACCAGCCTGTCCTCGGAATCAAGACATATCTCAAGCCAAGCCAAGCCACGCCAAGCCAGGCCAAATCCCTGCCGTGGCCGAAACGTGATGATCATGGTGTCGCATCATCAAGATCCAAACGTGCTCAAAAAGTAGTCAACGTGGCGTTTCGCGGAGCATAGTACTACCTACAGGGTTGACGCGGCCCGACCACGAGGAGCTCCTAGCTAGCTAGCTACCTAGCTAGAGGAGCGGCAAAATAGCTCTCACGGCGGCGCAAAAGGGGTCTTAGTCCTGGCTGATGCGGTCCTTCATCTCCTGGTCCTCCATGTGCTTCTCGTAGACGCGCTCGACCCCGGGCATGTGCTCGTCGACAAAACGATCAATGTGCTCGATGAGCGGGTCGTCGCCCTTGCGCGCGTCGTGCAGGCCGGCGTCGACAATGCACTTGTCGAGGGCCTTGGCGAAGGGCTCCTTGTTGTACGAGGACTGCTTGACGAGGTGCGCGGCGAGCTCGGGGAGCTCGTTCTTGAGCGCGTGGAAGACGAGCTCGGCGAGCTGCTGGTCCGTGAAGTCGGGCAGCTTGGAGCCGATGAAGCCCTCGAAGATGGTCATGTTGCGGTCGTTCTGGGCCTGCTTGATGAGGTTGAGCATGACCTCGTAGATGGCGGGCGCCTCCTTGTCCGTGGCGACCGACATGAGCTCGTGGAACATGCCCATGTCCTTCTCCGAGACGGCCGTGTAGAGCTCCGTCTTGAAGCCCGGCGTGTGGCGGCCGTCGCGCGCCTTGGGGTCGTGGTCCATGTACTTCATGTTGGCCACGCTGCCCGTGACCTTGGGCGCGTCGCCGCCCTTGCTCACGCCGCTGGCCTTCTCGTTGCGCACGCCGCCGAAGCCGGACATGTTCTGCTTGTTCTGCCCGTGGATCTCCGTCGCCACCTCCTTGGGGGTGCGGCCCATGAACATCTGACCCTTGGCCATCCTGCTGCACTCTTGCTCTGCTCTGCTCTGCTCTGCCCTGCCTGCTCTGCTCTGCTCTGCTGCCCTTGTGCTGCTGCTGCTGCTGCTCTTGCTGCTGCTGCTGCTCGCGGTGATTCGGTTCTGCTGCCGCCGGCGCGCGCGACGCGCAGCGCGAGAAAGAGAGAAGATCTCGCCGGCGGTGGCGAGGCGCAGACCGCGCGGCGAGTCCGAGTCTCTGAGCTCCTCGCTGGACCTCGCAGCTTCGAGCTAGCGTTCTTCCCGCCTTCCCGCGCCGCGCCGCCGCGCTGCGCGCCCGCCCGGCGCCGAGGGCCTGCGCGCCTGAGAGTCACCGCCCGCGCCCGCGGTTCCGGCCGGCCCGCGCTTTGATTCCCGCCGCGGGCGCGCCGCCGCGCGGGGAGCCGGAGCCGGCCGCGCCGCGGGGCCCCGCCCGCGCGCGCGGAGCGAGGGCGAGGGCGGGCTGGCACGGATGGATGGATAGATGGATGGATGGGACGGCATCGAGACAGAGCCTCGCGAGTCGCAGGCAGGCAGGCAGGCAGGCAGCGCGCGGCGGCGGGCGGGACGCGCGGCCAGGCAGGCAGGCACACGGCACGGCACGGCACGGCACGGCACGGCACGGCACGGCATGGCGCGGCGGCATGGCGCGGCATGCGGCGCGGCAGGACGCAGACCGAGCGCGCCGTGCCGCGCCGCGCCGAGGCGAGGCGAGGCGAGGCGCCGGGTGCAGGCGGGGCCTGGCCGGTGCGTGCTGCTGCTGGCTGCTGCTGGCTAGCGGGGCAGGAGTTCCAGGGATCAAGCGCGGCGCGCGACGGCCGCGACGCGCGACGGCGTTGGCGCAAGCCGGCCTGAGACTCGCTCGTTGCGCGAGGAACGCGGGCGGAAGTGGGGTGTGCGAGGGGCAGGGGTGCGCGGGGACGGCTGCGGGGTTCGCTTTTGCCGCTTTTGGCGGCCTTTGGCTTTCGCTGTCAAGTTGCGTTGCTTTGGTCCGAGGCCTCCCCGTGGCGCGACGAGCCGTGGCCGCTGACGGCGAGGCACGTGCGCAGGCACGGCGCGGGGTCGCGCGCTGGCTGTCGGCCACTGGCGCGGCGACATGGGGCTGTTCAGGCGGAGGGCGAGCGCACGAGGCGCGGTGCACCCGGACCTGGCGAGGCTCGTGGAGAACGCCGTGGCAGAGCACGGGGAAGAGATCTCGGACGAGGACGGCGGCGAGGATGAGGAAGAGGAGGAGGAGGACACCAACAACTCAGGGGGCATCGAGATGAGGCCCGGCGCCGCGCTCAAGCGGTTCAAGCGGCAGCTCTCGACGTCGGCCTCGGAAGCCTCGCTCCGCAGCGGCGCCACAGCAGGCACGGCAGGGGGCGGCGCCGCGGGGGCGGCAGGTGCCGCCGCGGCAGGGCGAGAGCTGGAAAACAGCTACTGCAGGCAGCTGGACGCCACCGAGTTTGCGCGCCTGCGCGCGCGCCAGCGCGCTGAGCTCTTCGAGGCGCTGGCGCGCGACGCGGAGCGCAGCCCGCTCGAGCTGCAGCGCATCGCCGTGGTGGCGTCTGTGGGCAAGATCCTGGACCGCGCCGCCAGCAAGACCGGGCACGAGGTCATGCGCCCCGCCGTGCAGGCACTCGAGACGCTGCTGGACGCGCCCACGCCCTTGCGCGACGCGCTCCGTGCCGACGTCTGCCGCATCGGCAGCCTGCCCTTTACCGCAACTCGCCTCGCCGCCGCTGCCGTGGACCATGCCGCGGCCACGGAGCAGGCCGACCCTGTCGCCGCGCAAGCCTGGCTGCAGACCGCGCTCTCCTGGGTGCGTCTCATGGTCGTCCTGGCGCTCGGCTCCAAGGCAGCGCGCGAGGTGCTAGCCGCGCCCGCCACCTTCGACCTGGCATTCGCCGCGCATCAGCGCGCCTTCGGCATGCGCCTCGACTCCGGCCCGCAGGCACTGCGCATCCGCGGCCACGCAGACCTGCGCACCGCCGCTCTCTGCGCCGCCATGGCCGTCGATACGCACGCCGCGCAGGTCCTCGCGGCCGCCGCCAAGGGCCGCCATCTCGTCCACCTCACCTCTCGCGCCGCACTTCTCGGCTACGCCAAGCACGCCGACGTCGTCACGGCGGCGGCCGCCGCGCTCGCCGGGGTTGCAACCCGCACCGCCGCGCTCACGGCTGACTCGCCCGAGAACCTCGAGATCGCCGCCGCCGTGCTCAAGCTGCTCGCAGCCGACCTCGCGCCGCGCATTGACGAGCTCCTGCTGCGCGACGCGCTCGAGCGCGAGCGCCGGGGCGCCGCCGCTGCCGCTGCCGCAGGAGACCTCCATGGCAGCGGCCTTGATGACGACGACGACGACGACGACGACGACGATGACGATCGTACCCTCGTCTCGCTGGCCAGTGCCCGGGACCTCCTTTCGGCGGCCGCCACGGCACGAACAGGGCGCCCCACCGGCCGCCGCGCCGACGCCCAAGCCGCCAGCAACGGCGCCCCTTCCATCTTCTTGAGCGACGCCGCGCCTGGACCGGACGGCCGCTCCCTTAACGCCACCGTCGCCGCCTTCGTGGACCTCATCCACGTTGTGCTACAATTTTCCTCCCAGACCTTGCTCGTCGCCGGCGCCCAGGTCGCCGATACGCTCGGTAGTCAAGCAACTGGCGGAGCCAACGCCGGCACGCCAGCCGCCGCTGCCGTCGCCTCCGCCGCCGCCTCCACCGCCGCTGCGGCCGCCACAAGTCGATCACACACCGGGCGCCGCACGGGCCGCCGCAAAAGATACGCAGGCGGCGATGATGACGACAACGATGATGACGACGACCGTGACAACGACGCGGACCCGGTCTCGGCGCGCCTCGAACACCTGCGCACCAAGGTCCTCTGGGACCCGGCACTCACCGAGAATGCCATCGGTCACCTTTGGGCGCACCTCCTCCGTGTTGCACAGATTGGACGCCGCAACCCAGACCTCGTACCGGGCGTCGCCCTGCGCTTCCTCGCACCGTTGCTGGACACCGGCCGCAACTTCGCCACCTCCTCCCATGCGCACGACGTCTTGCGCGCCGTCTTCCTTGCTGCGGACGACCCTGAGAACGCGACCATGCAAGCAAGCCACGCAGTCTCTCTGATCGATCTCTGCGAGCAGGTGGCGCTTCGCCAGCTCGTGCAAAACGCGCCCACCGCGCTCGCCACGCTGCTGCACGCGCTCCTTGCCGTGCACGTGCGGCGGACCGACCTCGAGGAGGCCGTGCACTTTCGCTTCGCGCAATTTCTCGAGCGCGTGGCCCGCGCTTCGCAGCCCGCGCTGGGCTCGCTCGTGGCGCCCATGGCCGTCCAAGTCGCGATGCAAGACCGCTACCAGCACCTGCGCGCCCCTGTCTTCCGCTGCCTCTTGCGCTCTGTCTTTTCTTCCGCCCCGGTACCCGCGGCCGGTGGTGGACGAACGGTGGTCCCCGTCATCCGTGCGTCGTGGGCCCATGCGATCGTGGAGGCCAATTTCGTGGGCGTTATCCGACCTGACTTTCCACTGCAAACCAGGGAGGCGCTCCCGCAGCTCCTCGTGCTTACTCGCAGCGTCCACACCATGCTCGAGGCCCAGAAACGCTGCGACACGGCGAGAGAGGCGGAGGGCGCTGCTCTCGCTATCGCAGAGAAGCGCGTCGCGGATGTATGCACCACGCTGCTTGATCTTGCTGCCGAGGCGCGCACCCTGGTGGTCGGTGCACTGCAGGAGCACCAGATGCAGGGCCAAGACGAGACCGCAGACGCCTACGAGGCGCTCCTGCGCTCCGAGATGGCGCTTCTATCGCTAGCAGCCGCGCTCCTGACCGGGTCAGATGCCAAGGCGCAGCGCCGAACGGTCGCAACGATCTCCATGGTGCCTACAGCCCCCAGGACGCTCGTTGGCGCCCTCGAGGCGCGCGTGCAGGCGCTCCGCGGCGAGGTGCCGCTCGTCGCACTCTCGGCGCGCTCCACCAGCAACCAGCACGAGCGGGCAGATCAAATTGACGTGGCTGCGCACGACCACATCGAGCTCGAGGCGCGCCAGAGCCTTCGTGCCACTCTTCTCTGGCTCGCGCGCCTGGCAGACCAGGCACATCGCGAGCCCATTGCCCCGGGCGAGGAGCACTCGGTCTTCTCCCCCTCCGCTGCATCAGGCCCGGAGAATCGCGACGCTCGCGCGCAGCTGCTCCAGGCCCTGCTCGCGCTCCTCGTGGACGCCAACTTGGGCCAGGCCGGCGACGCCGACAATGCCGACGAGGCGATTGAGGACAAGGTGGCCCATCGCCATGCGCTTTTCGTCCTCTTTCACCTCGCGCGACGGCTTGGAACAGCCGACGCGGAGCCTAGTCTCCTGCGGCTGCTCGATGCCTCGGCCCAAGGCCTCGCCGACGCCCTCATCCATACGCTCGCCGCCACGGCGGTGGACGCGCCAGCAGAGGCGGTGGATCCGGGCTCGCTCCATGCTACCTTGAGCAAGAGTAGCGAGACATGTACCACGCCAGAGGCAGGGCAGGCCTCGCGCCTCAAGCGCCTTGACACGGACCGGCGCAACTTTGCTGCGCTCTGCCTCTTGCACCTTGCGCGGCACAGCGGCGCCTTTCGCATGGTCCTCTGTGCGTCTCGGCGCCTTCAAGTATTGCCCCATGCGGTCGTCGCTGCGCTGCGCGAGACGCCGCCCTTGCCCGAGGAGGCGCACGCCTTTGAGCTCTCGGTCGCCGCAACGCTCGTCACCCTGACCAGCGCGCCCGAGGACCTCGCTGTGCTCCTTCGCAATGAGGCCTGCATCGGCGCTGTCATGCGCCTCGTCCGCCACCACTGCGATACGGCCGTAGCAACCAACGCAGCCGTGTACTCACCACCAAAAGGCCTGGTGGTCGAGCTAGGGCTCCTTTTGCGCCTTGCCCACGGCCTGCACGGTGCGGGTAAGGACCTGCGCATCCAGCAGCGCCACCTGCGCGACACGCTGCCTGCCCTGACGGGCCTACGCACCCGGTTACAGCTCTTGCCGGTGGGCAAGACCGGTCTCGTCGTGCGTCTCCGATCCGGCGAGCATTTCACCAACAAGAGCGAGCGCGAGCGCGTGGACGCGGACGCAGACGCGGGCGCGAACGGAGACGCAGACGCAGACGCAGACGCAGACGCAGACGCAGATGTGGACACGGATCCGGATGCACGCGAGATTACCGGTACACGCGTGCTAGATCTAGTGGTGGAGGCGCGCCAAGCGACGCTCGAGCTGTTCAGCTCCGTGCCGCCGGTGCAACCCGAGGAGCTTCGCATGCGGCGCTTTCAGGTGCTTTTGAACCGTGTGCCGGCCGGACTCTGCACGCTCGATGCGCTCGCAAGGCTTCAGTACGCGCGGCTCGCGAGACTCACGGGGGAGGACGTGGCGCTGCGCGGGGAGAACCAGGACGCATGTACTCGCGAGTATCACGAGGTGTTGCGACAGTCCCCGGCCTTGGCCGCGGAAATGCGGGCCATAGAGCTCGCCGCGCGCCGACGTGCCTCGGACGAGGCTCGGCGTATATTGCGGGAGGCACGCGCGAAGCTCGTGCACCCCGACCTGGTGGGCTTTGAGCCCCAGCCCAAGGCTCAAGGTCGCGATTTGGACGCCTACTTTCGCGCCAACATCTTCACCTCCGGCATTGTCGACATGGCGCCAGTCCAGCGTGCTCGCTTCGAACTGGCTTGACTTGATAGAGTGAATTGCTCACCTGCCCTCTTTCATTTTGGCTTTTTAAAATTTGCAACTTGAGTCAATCAATTCAGCCCGTGGCGGGGCTCGCAGCGTGCGAGCAGCAATAGAAGCTTCGGGCGACTGCTATACGATCACACGCATCGAGTTCGCATCACTTCCCGCCCCCGTGCGAACAGCAGAACGGGAGGCCGCCATTTCGGACAAGCTTTTCGCAACCATCACGCTGGCAGCGCCTTCCGCCCCCGTGCGCAGAGCAGAAGGGGAGGCCGCCGCCTGGGACCGCCTTGTCGCAGCCCGGACGCCCGCAGCGCCGCCCGCCTCCATGGGCAGTGCAGAAGGGAAGGCCGCCGCCTTGGACCGCCTTGTCGCAGGCCGGACGCTCGCAGCGCCGCCCGCCTCCATGGGCAGTGCAGAAGGGAAGGCCGCCGCCTTGGACCGCCTTGTCGCAGCCCGGACGCTCGCAGCGCCGCCCGCCTCCATGGGCACAGCAAAAGGGGAGGCCGCCGCTTTGGACCGCCTTGTCGCAGCCCGGACGCTCGCAGCGCCGCCCGCCTCCATGGGCCTTGCAAAACGGGAGGACGCCACTTCGGACAAGCTTTTCGCAGCCCACACGCTGGCAGCGCCTCCCGCCTCCGTGCGCACAGCAAAAGGGGAGGCCGCCGTTTTGGACCGCCTTGTCGCAGCCCGAACGCCGGCAGCGCCTCCCGCCTCCATGTGCGTTGCAAAACGGGAGGCCGCCACTTTGGACTTGCTTTTCACAGCCCACACGCTGGCAGCGCTTCCCGCCTCCGTGCGCAGTACAAAAAGGAAGGCCGCCGCCTGCGACCGCCTTGTCGCAATTGGGGTTGCGACAGCGCGCTCCGCCTCCATGGGCAATGCAAAAGGGGAGACCGCCACTTGCGGCAGCCTTGTCACAATCTGCGTTTTGACAGCGCGCTCCGCCTCCATGTGCGCTGCAAAACGGGAGGCCGCCATATAGGACGTGCTTTTCGCAGCCCAGCCGCTCGCAGCGCCGCCCACCTCCGTGGGCACAGCAATAGGGGAGGCCGCCACTTTTGGCAGACTTCTCGCAGCCCGGACGCTCGCAGCGCCGCCCGCCTCCACCGATCTTGCGAAGGAGGAGGCCGGCGCGCCGACTTTGCCCCTCATTGTCCACATTCTCGTAGCGCTGCTCACCCTCATGGCGGCTGCTCCTCAATCCTTCCTTCTTCGAGCATCCCTTTCCTTTGTTGCGCGTCGTAGAAGTGGCCAACCGCTCGCTCAAGCTCGATGCAGCTCGCTCCTCACAGAAAGCAGCCGCAGCGGCATCATCCGCAGCGGCCAGCACCTCCATCTTCACAAAGCTGCTCACCGGGCGCCACAAAGCCTCGTGCTGCTCGATATCCACGAACTGCCCCGCAGTCTCCAGCTTCACCAGGGCCGCCAGCTCCTCATCACGGCGTCCGTGCTCCATTTCGGAAATGACATCGGCCATCTCCAGCGCTTCAGAATCGCCGACACCGAGATCTTCGGTCGCCGCATGCCAGCTGCGCTTGCTCTGCGCTGCGATCGAGGCATCCGCAGCGCGTTTGGCGACACGCTTTCGCGGCTCCGCCTTCGGCTCCGCCTCCTGCTCCAGCGCAGCCTCGTCCTCCGAGTCGCCATCCAGCACAATCACCTCGTCGCGCGCCGCTGCCTGCGCCGGTGTGCCCGCCTCCTTTCCGGCCGGCGCTGTAGGACTCTCGCCCGCGGCCTGCGCGTCCTCCTCGCGCTCGTCCTCCGGGCGCTTGCCGTACCGCAGCCACGCCAGGAGGCCTCGCGGCGCCATGCCTCCCTCCTCCGCCTCGCTCGCTCGCTCGCGGGCGCGCTCGGGCCGGCGGCCACTGTCCCCGCCGCGCCGCGCAGCGCCGTGCCGCCGGACGGCGCTCCGCTCGCGACGACTCCGCTCGCCGCGCGCCGCCTCGATCGCGCTTTGCTCGCGGCTTGATCGCGGCGGCGGGTTTTTCCACGCCCTGCTTGGCGCTATCTGACAACCTAACGGGAAGTAGTTAGGATGCGGGGAGGCCTCGCCTCGCTGGCGGCGCGGCGACAGACGCCAACCAGCCGCGCGAGGCAGAGCTTGCGCGCGGGGCCGTCGGCGCGCGGCGAGCGGCGGCGCAGGAGCTCCTCGCGGTTGAGGCGCGGCATCCCCCAAGACTTGAGGTGACAGAAACAAATGATTCGATACTCGCAGCTTGAGTCAATCAATTCAGCCCGCGCCGAGGCTCGCAGCGTGCGAGCAGCACTAGTAGCTTCGGGCGACCGCTATACGATCACACGCATGGAGTTCGCATCACTTCCCGCCCCCGTGCGAATAGCAGAACTGGAGGCTGCCACTTCGGACAAACTTTTCGCAACCCTCACGCTGGCAGTGCCTCCCGCCCCCGTGCGAATAGCAGAACGGGAGGCTGCCACTTCGGACAAGCTTCTCGCAACCCTCACGCTGGCAGCGCCTCCCGCCCTCGTGCGCGCAGCAAAAGGGGAGGCCGCCACTTACGGCAGACTTGTCGCAGCCCACACGCTGGCAGCGCTTCCCGCCTCCGTGTGCAATGCAAAAGGGAAGGCCGCCGCTTTGGACCGCCTTGTCGCAGCCCGGACGCTCGCAGCGCCGTCCGCCTCCATGGGCCTTGCAAAATGGGAGGCCGCCACTTCGGACAAGCTTTTCGCAGCCCACACGCTGGCAGCGCCTCCCGCCTCCGTGCGCAATGCAAAAGGGGAGGCCGCCGCTTTGGACCGCCTTGTCGCAGCCCGAACGCCGGCAGCGCCTCCCGCCTCCGTGGGCGATGCAAAAGGGAAGGCCGCCACATACGGCAGACTTGTCGCAGCCTACACGCTGGCAGCGCTTCCCGCCTCCGTGCGCAGTACAAAAAGGAAGGCCGCCGCCTGCGACCGCCTTGTCGCAATTGGGGTTGCGACAGGGCGCTCCGCCTCCATGGGCAATGCAAAAGGGGAGACCGCCACCTGCGGCAGCCTTGTCACAATCTGCGTTTTGACAGCGCGTTCCGCCTCCATGTGCTTTGCAAAACGGGAGGCCGCCACTTTGGACGTGCTTTTCGCAGCCCACGCGCTCGCAGCGCCTCCCGCCCCCGTGCGCACAGCAAAAAGGAAAGCCGCCGCCGCGGACCGCCTTGTCGCAATTGGGGTTGCGACAGCGCGCTCCGCCTCCATGGGCGATGCAAAAGGGGAGACCGCCACTTGCGGCAGCCTTGTCACAATCTGCGTTTTGACAGCGCGTTCCGCCTCCATGTGCTTTGCAAAACGGGAGGCCGCCACTCTGGACGTGCTTTTCGCAGCCCACGCGCTCGCAGCGCCTCCCGCCCCCGTGCGCAATGCAAAAGGGAAGGCCGCCACTTGCGGCAGACTTCTCGCAGCCCGGACGCTCGCAGCGCCGTCCGCCTCCATGGGCCTTGCAAAAGGGGAAGCCGCCACCTACGGCAGACTTGTCGCAGCCCACACGCTGGCAGTGCCTCCCGCCTCCGTGCGCGATGCAAAAGGGGAGGCCGCCGCCTGCGACCGCCTTGTCGCAATCTGCTTTGCGACAGCGCTCCGCCTCCATGTGCTTTGCAAAACGGAAGGCCGCCACTTGCGACGTGCTTTTCGCAGCCCAGCCGCTCGCAGCGCCGCCCACCTCCGTGGGCACAGCAATAGGGGAGGCCGCCACCTTTGGCAGACTTCTCGCAGCCCGGACGCTCGCAGCGCCGCCCGCCTCCACCGATCTTGCGAAGGAGGAGGCCGGCGCGCCGACTTTGCCCCTCATTGTCCACATTCTCGTAGCGCTGCTCACCCTCATGGCGGCTGCTCCTCAATCCTTCCTTCTTCGAGCATCCCTTTCCTTTGTTGCGCGTCGTAGAAGTGGCCAACCGCTCGCTCAAGCTCGACGCAGCTCGCTCCTCACAGAAAGCAGCCGCAGCGGCATCATCCGCAGCGGCCAGCACCTCCATCTTCACAAAGCTGCTCACCGGGCGCCACAAAGCCTCGTGCTGCTCGATATCCACGAACTGCCCCGCAGTCTCCAGCTTCACCAGGGCCGCCAGCTCCTCATCACGGCGTCCGTGCTCCATTTCGGAAATGACATCGGCCATCTCCAGCGCTTCAGAATCGCCGACACCGAGATCTTCGGTCGCCGCATGCCGGCTGCGCTTGCTCTGCGCTGCGATCGAGGCATCCGCAGCGCGTTTGGCGACACGCTTTCGCGGCTCCGCCTTCGGCTCCACCTCCTGCTCCAGCGCAGCCTCGTCCTCCGAGTCGCCATCCAGCACAATCACCTCGTCGCGCGCAGCTGCCTGCGCCGGTGTGCCCGCCTCCTTTCCGGCCGGCGCTGCAGGCCTCTCGCCCGCGGCCTGCGCGTCCTCCTCGCGCGCGTCCTCCGGGCGCTTGCCGTACCGCAGCCACGCCAGGAGGCCTCGCGGCGCCATGCCTCCCTCCTCCGCCTCGCTCGCTCGCTCGCGGGCGCGCTCGGGCCGGCGGCTACTGTCCCCGCCGCGCCGCACAGTGCCGCGCCGCCCGACTGCGCTCCGCTCGCGACGACTGCGCTCGCCGCGCGCCGCCTCGATCGCGCTTTGCTCGCGGCTTGATCGCGGCGGCGGGTTTTTCCACGCCCTGTTTGGCTCTATCTGACAACCAGGATCTGGGGAGAGGCCTCGCCTCGCTGGCGGCGCGGCGGCAGACGCCAAGCAACCGCGCCAGGCAGAGCTTGCGCGCGGGGCCGTCGGCGCGCGGCGAGCGGCGGCTCAGGTACTCCTCGCGATTGAGGCGCGGCATCTCCAAAACTTGAGGTGATTTCTGACAGAAACAAATGATTCGCCGCGGAAGCGAAAGCGGGGAAAGATTGTGCCGGGGGAATGCAGGAAGAATGTCAGCGAAGCAAACACATGCAAGCAAATCTTTTGTCCTTTGCCGTGACGGCGTGACCGTGAGTGAGGGAGAGAGAGAGAGAGAGAGGGAGAGAGAGGACGAGGAACACAATCTACACAGGGATTTCGAGAGGGGGCGGGGGCGAGCTGCCGTCTGCCTCCATGCCGGTCGCCGGCTCGGAAGCAGTGGCAGCTGTCGACTCAATGGCGGCGGCGGCGGCAGCGGCGGCGGCGCTGGCCGCGGTGGACTGCTGCAGGCGGAGGATCTCCTCAAAGGCCTCAATCCACTCGCCTCGCAGCTCAGCGCTGTCGGCCTCGAGGTCGAGCGTGCGCGCGTGCGCGTGCAGGGAGAAGCAGAGCGTGCGACGCGCCTCGACAGAGGCCTCTGAGGAAGTGGACGCCGAGCGCGATCGAAAGGCCCAGGGACTGTTCTTGAGCAGGCGCTGCAGGCGGTCCGTCTGCAGGCCGTCGGTGACGCGCGAAATGTCTCGGAGCGACATGGAACGCGCCTTGATGCGTGGCGCATTCTTGGCGGGCCTGCGGTCCACGGCGCACCAGTACACGCGCTGAAGGCGCTCGTCGCACCAGACAAATCGGCGGTGGGGGAAGCCGCGCTTGCCGTGCTTGAGGAAGACGCCGCCCTGACAGAGGAGCTCGTACGTGGGCTGGCTGACGCGGCCCAGCAGGTCGACGGCCTCGACGGTGAGCGAGCCGTCCGTGGCGCGCCGCGCCGCGTGCAAGGCGTCGCGTCGCTTATCGTCGGCGCCCCGTTCGGAGGAGGAAAAGAGCCCGCTTGTGTCGGCGCGGCTGCGGATCGACACCGAGTCCTCCTCGCCCGAGCTCATGTCCGAGTCGGAGCCGCCGTCCTTCTCCTCGTTCTCCAGCGATGACGGCTCGCTGTCGCTGCGGCCACGCGCACCCGGCAGCGAGTTGGACGAGGCGCCGGTCGTGGCGCTTTGCTCGGCCATGGCGTCGGCCGCGTCCACTCCGTCCACAGTCTGAAAGAGACCGTCCTTGGAGGCCTGCGTGGACACTCCGGCGCCGCCGCCGCGCGGCGAGGATGCGCCCGTGGCCACGACGCCAGCTGCGCTGAGGCTCGTGGCGTGGCCCGGGGCACCCAAGCTGGCAGCCTCGGTACCGAGGCCAGCGACTGCGCCACCAGCCGCGAACTTGTCTGCAGCGCCGCGCGTGGCCCGCGGAGAGCCGAGCAGGCCGTCGCCGCCGCCCCGCGAGAAGGTGCCCGAGTCTTCGCGCAGGTGGTCAGCGCCACCGTCGTCCGAGGACAGATAGCCGCCGAGCTGGCCGTGGAGGTCGTCAAGGTCGTCGTCGGCGGCCTCGAAGAGGCTAAAGTTTGGACGCCCTTGCACCTTCGTCTTGGTCTGCAGGCCGAGCAGCGCGGTGACGACCGGGCCGTTCGGGTTGCCGCCCGCCGTGCGCGCCTCCTCGGCGGCGAGCAGCTCGTCCAGGACGCGGCGGCCAACGCCAGCAGCGGGCGCCACGAGGTTGCTACTGCTTCCGCTGGCGCTCGTGGCGCCGCCGCTGGCGACGGCCTGGGCGGCCGCGCCCGAGGACGAGGCGGTGGCGGCCGCGTCGAAGCGGCTGGAGCGCGAGGAGGCACTCAGGCTGCGCGTGCGCAGGAGGCGCGGCGAGGGCCGCGTCGGGCTATCGGGGCTGCCCGGCTCGGCCGCCGCGGCCTCGTTCGTGCCGGCGCCGGCGTTGCTTCCGGCGCACGCGCCGCCGGCGTCCGACTGCGGCAGCGGCGCATCGGTGAGGTAGTCCGGGCGGCCGTCCAGTGTCCACATCTCACTGAAGCGCTTGTACAGCACGTTGGTGCCCTGCATGAGGCCGCTCGGGTACCGGCTGACGTCGCGGCGCTTGTCGAGAAGCGACATGACGTTGGACTTGCGCAGGCACTTGGAGAAGTGCTGGATGAGCGCCTTGACGGCGCGGTCCGGGTGCGGGCCGGCCGCCAGCTCCGGGAAGGAGTAGCATGCCACGCGCAGCAGCGCGCCAAGGAACTGCGCAAAGTGCAGCACGGGCTTCTCCCAGATTGGCTCGCCATCGTCGTGCTGCAGCAGGTAGCGGCCAGCCACGAGGCGCGCACCGCGCGGGGTGGTGGCCGCCTGCGCCGGCGGCACGAGGCGAGCACCGTGCGCGGAGGACGGCCGGCCCTGCAGCGGTAGCGGAGCGTGGTGCGTGGCGCAGACGAAAATCTCAGCGAGGTGCGGCCGGATATTGAGGTCGGCGAACTGAAAGTCGAGCGCGAAGGTGGCGAAGGTGGGCCAGTAGAAGCGCGCATCGGCCTCCATGTCGAGCTTGTTGGATGGAACAGCCGGCGCGTAAAAGCTAAAGATGTCGAAGAACGGCTTGACGAACGGCTGCATCGTGGCCAGCACCGCCGGGTGGGCCAGCACCTCCGAGTGCATGTCCCACTTTCGCGTATTCCAGGTGGCGGCGCGTGGCAGCACGACCTGCATGAGCAGCTGCACGAAGTGCGCGGTGACGGCCTGCTCCTCGCTGCTGCGCTGCGCCTGCGTCGTGGGCGACGACGGCCGTCGCCGCGAGTTGCCCTCGCGTAGCTTGCGCGTGATCTGCATGAGCGCGTCCAGAAAATCCTCAAAGAACATGCGGTTGCTCTGGCGGCCGTTCTTGCACGTGGCTGTGAAGATGAGGTTCAGCTTCGCCGGCGAGAACTGCCGGTCGTCCACGAGGTTGCAGTCCTGCAAGATGCCGTAGAACCCGCGCCTGTCCATGGAGAAGGGCCGCATTGAGTCGATTTGCGCGCAATAGTACGTAAAGGTGCGCCACAGGTCCGCGTAGCGCTCGATGACCACGTTCGACGGCACACTGTCGCCGGGCTGCTGGCCTGCGGCGCTCTCCAAGCCGCCGCCGCCCAGGGGCTCGGCCGGGGGTGCTGAGTCAAGGGACACCTGCTCCAGCGTGGTGCTATTTGCCTCGCGACGCATGGAGGAGGGGAGCGTCGACACCGGCGGGCGCTTGGCCCGGGGCGACGAGGAGGGCGAGACGAGCGAGGCGCCGGAGTCGCTCGACGATGAGGAAGAGGTGATCGCCACGAGTTGCGGCGGCACGGGCGAGTCCAGGGCGTCGGTGCCGGCGCCCGGCTTCCGCACAAGCAGAATCTCGCGGCAGTCGAGCATGCCAGTTTCCAGCACGGCCGAGACCAAGGCGGAGTCGGGCCACGCGCAGCCGTCCTCGTCCATGAGGACCACGTGGTCAGGCGAGAAGCTCCAGTAATGGGCGGCCTCGCGTCGCAGCTGCGCAAAGGTGTAGCCAGCCGTCACCCACAGGTGATATGGCTCGCCCAGGAAGCTCACGGTGACCTTACTGCTCACGTAGGGCGTGGCCCCGCCGGCGGCGGCCGGCGCGCCAGCCGCCGCGGCGCCGCTGGCCATGGGCTGTGTGGTGGCGCGCGGCGAGCCGAAGAGCGTGAGCGAGAAGCGCGAAGACCCGCTCGTGGTGCGCGGCGAGGCTGCGCCCGCGCTTGCGGTGGCGGTTGACCCCGTGGTGGCGCCCGCGCGCGGGCCGCCGCCGCGCGCGAGCTGGTCCCGGAGCTTCACGGTGACGACGGGAAGGAACTCGCGCGACAAAATCAATGCCTCCTGCTTGCGCGAGACCGGGACGCCGTCCGGCAGCTGGAACTGGAAGCTGTTTGCGTCGCTGAGGCCGTCCACTTCGGCGGCGATTTTCTGCCGCGTGTCCGCTAGGTTGCTGGTCGAGCCGACCTCGACGAAGCCGACGACGCCCTTGCCGTCGATGCCGACGCGCAGCACGTCTGTACTGCTCCACGCTGAAGCGCCGCCCGGCCCGCCGCTCACGAGGCGGGGCATGCCTCTTGTGTGCGCGCCTCGCCGCGCGCTGTGTGTCGCGCCGTCCCGCGCCGTCCGCCAGGCCTGCGCCTGCGGTCGCGTCAGAGGCCCTCCGCGCGCGCGACCAGCACCCTGTGCCGGTCGATTCGCCGGCACGCAGGCAGGCAAGCAAGCGAGCAAGCAAGCAAACGTTCGCTTGCCGCGCGTACAACCAGGACTGGCTGCCTGGTTGGCGGCCGGCCTTCCTCGCTGCACGCTTCGCCGGTCGAGCCACAACGACTAACTAACTAGTCTAGCTAGTACGATGGGTGGGTGGGCACACGCGCGTGCGCCTGCCAGTGCGCGTGCTGCGTCAGTGCGTCCGCGACTCGGCGGCTGGTTTTGCCTCGCAGCCCGCGACGCGCGCAAGTGAGCAAAAGGGCATGCCCAAACGGCGTGCTTCGCTTCCTTGCAGTGTTCTTGTCGCGGTTCGCCAAAGTCCGAGACTCGGACCACTGTGGCACGAGGCCATCTCAACGGATCGGGTTGCGCAGTCTGCGAACCCGGGGCTGCCGAGGTGGCGTTCCGGTGCGGCACGTGCCATGCAAGCGAAGAGCTTTTTCGCTTCACCGTCAGTGCACGCGAAGATTTGACGCTGTGCGAGCGAGCGCTGCGTGGTTTAATATATGGGGGAGGCCTCTCCATTTGATCGGGATTTCCGCACGCTTGCTCGCGCGCGCACTCGCTCGCTCGCTCGCTCGTCAGAGCGAAAAGCCTTGCGGGCCCTGACGAAGGTCTCGGTCTTGGTCCTGGTCTTGGTCTTGGTCTTGGCCTCGGCCTCGGCCTCGCTCGCTCGCCAGCAGCGAGACGAGCTCGGGCTGGGCGTGCTTGTGTCTGCGCGTGCTCGCTTGTGCAGGTGCGCGCAAGAGAATGGCCGCCAGCGATGAGGAGAAGCAGCGCGAGCAGGAGGAATCAAAGGACTACGACGACTGCTTGGCGGACTCCGAGGGCAAGGCGGCCGAGGCCGAGGAGAAACAGCCGGAGGCGAATAAGCTGGCCCTCGTGCAGCAGCAGGAGCTCTCGTCGCGGCGGCTGCACAGCAGCTCGAAACGGCGCGGTGGCAGCGGCGATGCGGCCACAAGCCGCGAGCCGAGGCCGCCACTGCGCGTTTGCGTGTTTCCCGGTAACTCCGAAGTGATGCGCGAGGCCTTTACCGAGTGGCACGGAGCCATGGCGCCGCCCGAGGTTGTGGCGCCGCAGCACGTGCGCAACGAAGATGACACGGCAGCGATGCGTCGCCAGATGGAGCGCGGCGGCTTCGACGTGGTGTGGAAGCCGACGGTCGCGTATCGCAGCGAGACGCGGCCGCACGGGCGCACGCTCTTTGACGCCGTGCCAGGCAATGCAACGTGCATGCCGCTGGTCAACCATTTCCCGCGCAATGCGTCCCTCTGCACCAAGTCGGGCCTCTTTCGCAGCCTCTCGCGCTTCTACGCGCAGCGGCGCATCGAGGCGGATGAAGTCGTCCCGGGCACCTACGTGGTGACGACGCTGGCGGGCGCCGCGTGGCCCGCGCTGCAGCGCGCCGTAGCGAGCGCGCCCAGGGGCCAGGCGTGGATCTGCAAGCCGTCCGCACTGAACTGCGGGCGCGGCATCGAAGTGCACCGCACGCTGGAGGAGATCCGCTCGTACGTGGAGAGGGCCGGCGGCAATGTCGTGGTGCAGCGGTACGTGGCAAATCCGCTGCTGTGGCCCAACGGGCGCCGTAAGATGGACATTCGCATGTGGGCATTGGTGCTGGACACCGGCAAGATCTTCATCGCGCGGGAGGGCTACCTGCGCACGTGCTCGGAGCCCTTCTCCATGGACTCGCTGCACGACGCCACGGCGCACCTGACGAACTACTGCCTGCAGCGCAAGAGCCCGGGGCTGGGCCGCTTCGAGGCGGGCAACACGCTGTCCTTTGCGGACCTGCAGGAGGCGCTCGATGGCGATCAGGCATACCAGGGCGTGGACGTGGCGCAGGACCTCGTGCCGCGATTCCAGGCCATCATCCTGGACGCGATTCGCGCCACCTATAAGGAGATGAATGTGGCGACGCCCGGACTGCGCAAGTTCGAGCTCTTCGGCTTTGACATTTTGCTCGACGACGAGCTCAAACCCTGGCTCATCGAGGCGAACACGAACCCCTTTTTGGGCGTGCAGAACGAGTGGCACGCTGGCCTCCTGCGCCGCCTCGGCCGTGACATCACCGCAGTGCTCGGCCGCGAGTACCTCGACATGGCTCCGCCCGACGGCGTCGACCTCTTGGAGAGGGTCGACCAGCGCTCTTCGCAGGCACCGCGCGGCCGCGGCAGGGTCTACGAGAAGTGGCTGCGCGTCCGCCCACGCCGAGCCACCCCATCGGCCGACGTGCGCGCCGACTCACCTGCGCGCTTCAAGCTCCGGGCACGCGCTCCTGCGTCGACGCAGGCGCCGGCAACGCGGGAGGATGAGGCCAAGCAGGCGCAAGACTAGGTTTGCAGACGGCGCGATGCATTGGAAAAAGAAACGACCGAATATCATTTGATGCCATGCCATGCCATTGCCCATGCCATACCATACCATGCCACATGCCACGCCATGGCCCATGCCATGCCATGCCATGCCAGCTTACGAGGTCAGAAAGACAGAATAGAGAGTACCCTTGCATCGCGCCTACCCAGGCATGCATGCTCTGCTGAGAAGCGGCTCGCGCCAAGCAGCTATTGCTTGACAGCGCGCAGCCCATCCGCCCCACTGCGACCACGCTCGCGCTTTAGACAGCCTGCTCTGCCGCATCGGCCTGCTCGCGCACCATGGCAACCCGGGCCCTGAAGATCTCGTCAATCTGCGCGAGGTTGTTCTCCTGCGCGAGGATGTTGACGCCAACGCGCTCGATGTACGCCTGCACGTTCTGAAGCTGCGCGAGTCAATCCCCAAACCCCGAACACCGGTCAGTCGAGCTCGTTCTTGAGGTCTGCTCTGAAAAGGACGACTTACCTTGCGGCCCAGGTACTCCTTGGCATCCGGAATGGTCCGCTTCACAAAGAACCCGGTGCCGATCTCCACGGTCACGTGCGTCGTGTTTGAGAGCTCACCCGGCACAAAGATGGAGTCATTCATGGGCACGAGCATCTTCTGGCCTGCGCGCGCGTTCGGACATGTCAGTATCTTGCTGCGGCTGCGACGACGAAGGCGAGCGCACGCGCAAGCCGGCGTGTGCGAGCGCGTGCACGCCGACGAACGTACCCTCCTTGGCCTTTTCGACCATCTCGACGGTCCGCATGGACTCCACGTAGCGCTTGGCGGCGGTCATCATACTGCGGTGCCGAGTCTTCATCTCTTGCAGCTCCTGCAAGCGCAAAGCGGTGCGAGGTCGTCAGCTAACGTGAGCGTCGCGAGCGTTGCGCGTCTTCGCGCGGCCTGCACCGCCTCCCTGGCCTCGCCTCGCCGGCCGGCCGGCGCGCGCGGCGGCCGCGAGGGCGCGCGGCGCTCTCGCGGCAGCGCGCGGCGGCCGCCCGCCCTGCGCCGCGCACTCACCTGCTGCATCGCGTTGCGCTGCTGCTGCAGCTGCTGCAGCGGCATCTTGGTGGGATCCATCGCCATGGCCGAGTCGCCGTCGCCGCCGCGCCGCGCGGGGGCTGGCTGCGAGCGGGCGTCCGTCCTCCGCCGCGAGCGCCGCCGCCGACCGTCGAGGCGAGCCGGGACGCGAGGGGCGGGGCGGGGCGGGGCGCGGCCGGACGAGGCGACGTTGTACTGGTCGCCGCCCAGAATGGCATGCCGGCCTATCCGCGCTTGGGCCGCTTCGCAAAGAGGCCGAACGATTAGACCGCGCCCGCGCAAGGGCCATGCATCCACATGTGCCGCCGCGACGCGACGCGACGCGACGGTGTCCAGCGGGGCCTCGCAGCACAGTGTCGGGCTCCTCTGGACTTCATAGTCAGTCCCGCCGCGCCTCAGGCTGTCCAGGAGTCCAAGTCGAGCTTTGCGAGAGCGACTGATGACAACACGGAGTCCCGGAGCGTGACGACGGCGAGTGTGACTGCAGGTGTAGGCTGGGCCTCAAACTCTACTATGCACGACTCATGATGGTAGCTGTGCTGGCCGGTGTCTGCCACTGGCACGCGGTCGCCACGCGCTGCCTTCGGGAGCGCAACTTTTACCGAGCGCGACCGCGGCTCGAGTGATGGTCTAGCTCCACGCCAGGCCGTCAGGCACCGTCAGGCCCCGGGAGGCCAGGATGGTACCGGTAATCTTATCACCGACCGCGGCGCGCGCGCAACTTTTAGTAAGGCCTAAGGCCTAGCTGAGTTTGAGGCGCGTTCGGGGAGCGTCCGCCCGTGCCGCCCGTCTCACGGTGTCCGCCCTGCAGTGCGGGCCGCCCCGCAGGCCCCCGCTGGTGGCGGGCCGAGCGTGCGCCTGCCCTGCCACTGCAGTGCAGCTACGATGTATCGTCGTGTCCGACTCGGACGGAGTCCGAACTTTGACAGGTCTGTTGGCGCAAGGTCGGCGCCGCTCGCGGGCGCGTGCCACGAAAGCCGAGTGTGTCTCTCCCTGTCAGGAAGCGACCTCAAGTTGGTTCCCCAGGAACCACGGCGGCAGGTTGCTCACTGTCAGCAAAGTTTGGCTACGCCTTGTTTGGGGCGCTCCGAAGTTCGTGCACTGCCAGCCGCCATGGTAGTTGGCCGGGGAATGAGTGGCACGAGCACTTGACAGGGTGGTAGCGGGTGGTACAGTCTCTGACCAGAGGAAAGCCTCCTCCTACCTCGGCCTGCTCCCGTGAAAAGCCTGGCAAGCGTGTTGCAGAAAACGGGCCACGGCCCGCTGGCAGCTCCTTGTCGCGCGTAGCTGGCTGCGGAACGCATTGCCACGTACCTCCAAGTCGTCTGGCGGGGGTAACGTGTGCAGCGCTTGCTTGTAGACTCGGCCCACCTCCCCGAGCTCGCTCAACTTTCCCATCCGAGCCAGACCGTGACAGCCCCTTCCCGAGCTCAACTTTTCCACCAGACCCCGTGCTGTAATTTGCTGTAATTTGGCCGCGCGTGCCTTGTGCGGGCTTGTGCGGGCCTTGTGCGTGCGCTGCGTGCCACATTCCACAGCCCAACACCAGTGCCACTTGCGGCCGAGTCTAATCTGATTCATCAGTTGGAAGCAGCGGCGCTGAGATGCTCTGCAGGGGGCTGCAGCATGCATGAGCCAAACCACGGCAGATCTGCATCGAAAGTATTCGCGCGCACGCACGCAGAGAAAGAAGAATGGCGAAAAGCATCTGCGAGAATGCTGTGCAGTTCGCGAGGGAGGAGCCTGATCGCAAGCAATTCATCTGGCTGGACGACAAGGGCAAGGAGGCGGCGACGCTGACGCGGCACGAGCTCCTTGCCGGCGCCCTTGGTCTCGCGCACCACATGGAGCGGAGCTGGGGCGTGCATCCTGGTGACAAGGTGCTTCTGCTCTTCTTTCCCGGAACCGACTTCATCATGGCCATGATGGCTTGCCTCCTGGGCGGCTTCGTGGCCGTGCCCGTTTTTCCACCGGACCCGAGCAACCCCAGGCCGGGCATCGCGAAGTTGGCCAAGGTCATCGAGGTCGCGCAGATCACGACGGTCTTGTCGCACACGGTCTTCTTACGCGTCAGGCGCCTGATCATCGGCACGAGCAAGTTTCCCGCGGGCCTCACGTGGCACGACGTACGCAAGGCCAAGCCGGCGGTCCGCATCGACCCGCCTCGGGTACCCGCGCCGGAAGACCTCGCCTTTGTGCAGTTCTCCAGCGGCAGCACGGGCGACCCCAAGGGCATCTGCGTCACGCACGCCAACCTGAACGCCAACCTGGCGACCATCTACGAGACCGGCGTCCGGAGTCAGCCGCCTTCGGAGCAGCGTTGGGCCCCGAGGGGCGTATCGTGGGTGCCCTTTTACCACGATCTGGGCCTCGTCTGCTGCATCCTCTTCATGATCAACTCAGGCGGCCTCTCTGTGCTCATGTCCCCGCTTGCGTTTTTGCGCAAGCCTTGGCTCTGGCTCCAGGCCATCCACGAGTACCGCGCCGAGCTCACGTGCGGACCGAACTTCGCCTACGAGCTCACGGCCAGGAAGACGCCGCCGCAGGTGCGTGACAAGCTGGACTTGAGCTGCTGCAGGCAGTGGCTGAGTGGCGCCGAGCCGGTGCGCGTGGAGTCCGTGTCTGCGTTCGTGACAACCTTCAAGGACCAGGGCGTCCGCGCGGAGCTCATCTGCCCGGGATATGGCCTCGCAGAGAACGTCATTCTGGTCTCCTCGCACGTCTCAGGCTCTGAGTCTATCCAGGTGCGCCTGCGCACATCGTACGCACGCGAAGCCGGCACCGAGATCGAGTTGGCGGGTCCGGACGAAGACGGCCAGACTCTACTAAGCAATGGCCCGCCGACCCCGGGCAACATCGTGCTCATCGTGCACCCGGATTCGCGCGAGGCGGTCCCGGAAGGCCACCTTGGGGAAATCTGGGTCACAGGCCCATCCAAGACGTCCACGTACCTGAGCAGACCGGAGCTGTCTGCCGAGGTGCTCAACACGGAGCTCGCCGAGCCAGACGGAAAGCGGTACCTTCGCACCGGCGACATGGGCTTCCTGCTGCACAGCGAGGTCTTCGTGTGCGGGCGCATCAAGGACATGTTCATCGTCCGCGGACACAACGTCTTCCCGCAGAACGTGGAGTTGAGCGTCGACCTCTGCAGTGCCGACATACGGCCGGGCTGCTGTGCCGCCTTTGCACTCGGCCATTCCGAGGACGTGGTCGTGGTGGCAGAGGTGCGCAACGCCAAGATGAAGGATGCGGTGGGACTGGCCCACACGGTGCGAGGCGCCGTGGCGAGGGACCACGGGTTCTTGCCTTTCGACGTGGTCCTCATCAAGCCGCGCACCGTGCCCAAGACGACGAGCGGCAAGATCCGACGCCGCGCGACGCGCGATGCCTACTTACAGGGCCAGCTCGCCGTGGTCGCGCAGTGCGGCAGCGGGCCTGCGCCCAAGCACACGGCAGCGAACCTGGACGATGATGTGGGCGACACCCCTGAGGCGCGTCTGGACTGGCTGCTTGGCAAGGCGAGCGAGGCTCTGGACATGCCGAAGCTGGGCCCCGACGATGACCTTTTCGACGCCGGCATGAGTTCTCTCGCCATGGTAGAAATCAGTGCTTTGGTGGAGACCATGCTCGGCGACGGCATGCCGCTGGAGCCGGAATTTCTCGCCTCGAACCGCAGCGCTCGTGACATCGTGCAGGCTGTCGAGGCGCGGCGTGTCGGGTCAAAGCAGCAGCTCGATGACCTTCCGCGCGTGGGCAGCCGCGCGCTGCCCGCGCCTCTGGTTGGCCTGCTCCAGTTTCTTGGCGTCTGGCTCATCTTCATCGAGATGGCCGCTGCCATTCTGCCGGCGTACCACTTTGGGTACTGGGTGCGCTTCCAGAGTGGCCTGGGCACGCCCTGGGTCTACTACCGCGTCACCGACTCGCTCACGATGTTCGGCCTCCTGGTGCCCCTCGTCATCCCCTTGTGGCTGATGAGCTTCTCGGCGCTCGTCATCGTCACCAAGTGGGTGGTCGTCGGCCGCTGGACACCGCGCGAGATCGAGTTGAGCTCGATGCACTATCTGCGATGGTGGTTCGTGGACCGTCTATTGCACATGTGGGAGATTTGCGTCGGGCGCTGGCTTGTCGACACGCCGCTGTAGAACGTATTCTACATTTTCTTGGGCGGCAGCATCGCGTTTTCGGCCAGGCTCAAGGTGCTCCTGCGGGACGTGGACCTGGTCGCCATCGACAGTGGCGCCGTTATCAAGGGCGAGCTCGTGAGCCGCGCCTTCGACGCCAAGGCGCGTACGTTGCGCTTTCGGCGCCTTCGCATCGGCGCTGGCGCCCATGTTCGCGTCGGCGCCATGGCTCTGTTGGGCGCCTCGCTCAGCAGCCACGCCCAGCTGGAGCCGCTGCGCGTGGCTGGCGAGGGCGAGACCGTTGAGAGTGGTGGAGCAGACGAGGTCGCTGTGGCATCCCCCGCCAGCATCGCGTGCGCCTTCGTGACCAAGCTTGTCTTCATGTGCGCGATTCTGGAGCTCTATTTTGCGGCAAGCGTGGTGAACCTGGCCATCTGGGACGCCTGTGGCTACCCGTCGGGCTTCCGCTACACGGAGCTGGCGTTCTGGACATCCTCCTACTTCGTCACAGCATGCTGCATGTCCTTTGTCGCAGTGGGGCTCAAGTGGGTTCTCATCGGTCGTCTGCGGGCCGGACCCGCCGCGCCTAGCCTTCTGCGCAGTCTGCGCCACTGGGCTGCGGACTACCTGTGGTCGCTCCTGTTTGCGACCTGGATTGTGTACTTCGAGGAGTCCCGGTCCATGCTGGCCTACCTGCGCGCGCTGGGCGCCACACTGGGCCGCTTCAGCTTCATCTCGAACGCCATGTGGATATCGCCCTCGAACGCAGACATGATCAGCATGGGCGAGGGCTCGATGGCCGGCCTCATCTTTGTGGAGACCGAAGCTCGCGCTCAGCGCTACAGGGTGGGCATTGCCGATCGCTGCGAGATCGGCCTCTTCTCCGTAATCTCGTTCGGCGGCACAATGCAGCCAGGATCGAGTCTCGCCTCGCTCAGCACGCTGGCCGAGGGCGAGGTCCTGCCGTCCGGCCATCGCAAGTTCTATGGCGCCACCTTCCCCCTTGCCAGGTCTGAGAGCGCGCTCGCGCTGCGGCCGGCGTGGGGTGCGGCGGAAGAGGCCGCGCTCCTCCTCTTTCGCGCGGTCTTTCTCGTGCTCGTGGTCGCCTCCCTGATTCCCGCGTACGAGTTTGCGCACTTCGCGCTCTTCGACGCTGGCCTGGACCGCAACGTCGCCATCATCCTGCTCGCCGTGAGCTTCTGGCTCGCCCTGCTCGGACTTGCGGTTGCGCAGCGCCTGCTCGCGCTGGTCGTCCTTGGGCTCCGGCGGGACTTGCACGAGATCCCGACGCGTCCCAGCATGTACTGCTCGTACCAGCTGTTTACGGCAGTCCTCGAGAAGCTCCTGCTGCCGGCGCTCCACGGCACCTTCATGTACAACGCCTTCGCGCGCTTCATGGGTGCTCGCATTGGGCGCGGAGCGGTGCTGTACTCGAGCTTTGTGCGTGAGCATCAGCTCTTGAGCGTGGGTGAAGGCGCCATCGTGGACGCTGGCGCCTTTCTCGCGGCCCACCAGTTCACCAACGGCGGTTTTGAGCTCGGCCCTTCGCGTCTGGGGGCTCAGGCCTTGCTGCAGCCCGGAGCAGTCTGCCTTTGCAACGGCCGCGTCGCGTCTCGAGCCACCGTCGCCTCGCGCACATGCGCTCCTCAGCTCGCCCAAGCTGATCAGGACAAGGGTGGTCGACACTCCATCGAGCCAGCGGATGACTTGCCAGTGCCGCTCTGATGAGAGTCAGATACCAGTCACGGTTCGAGTCACTCTCACACTGTCAGGCTCTGAGTCGGGCTCTCCCAGAGATTAAAAAATAATAAATCGTCCTCCATGACTTTTTGCGCGTCCAAACCTTTGCCCCAGGCGGGCAGCAGTCGTGGCACGCTCGGCGAGCCTGAGCTAACTTTTACGTTAGGCCTTTGCCTACCTGCCTAATTAGAATTAGCCGACGTGATTCATTCCACTGTAGGCCTACTGCGCCGCGAAAGCCAGGGACGGTCATTTCTGCGCGAACGATGCGATGGTGCGCGATCGCGACGCGTCGCGCGGCCCGGCATGGCGACCTGTGGCAGCAGGCAGCCGCAGCGAGGCTGCCCGGGCGCTGCGAGCTCGCAGCAGTGCAGAATTCATTGACGCCAGTGGTGATGGGTCGCCAGCTTGCAAGGCAGCGAAGGATCCCAGCGGCCAGCTCTGCAGCACGTGCAAGGCTTGCAAGCAGGCAAACTGGAAACAAGAAGTCCCAATCACTGACGTGAGTCAGGCCGCCGCCGCGGCGGCACTGCCGCGACGGCGCTGCAGCGGCGCTCACGACGAGACGAGCGGACGCCGGAAGCGGGCGTCTGCGCGGAGGTCGCCGTGAACCTGCCCAAGGCCTCTCTGAGGCAACACCTCATGACTGGTGCGGCGCCCTACATCAGGCAGGCCACAGGCGTGGCGGCAGTCTCGCCAACGCAAAACGATGACCGCGGCACGCAGCGCGAGCGCGCGGAGAGCAGGACGAAGGACTGCCGCGGCCAGCGCTGCGACCACCCTCGTGCCCCGTGCGGCTTCGGCGAAAACGCCGCGCGGCTCGCACACGAGCAGCCGGACAAGGCGCTCTTCACCTGGCTGAATGACAAGGGCGAAGAGGCGGGAGTGCTGACGCGCCGGGGACTCGTCGCCAGCGCGCTTGGCGTCGTCAAGGTCATGGAGCGGTCATGGGGGGTCCGACGGGGCGACAAAGTGCTGCTGGTCTTCTTCCCCGGGCTTGACTTTATCGTCGCCATGGTCGCTTGCCTACTGGGAGGTTTTGTCGCCGTGCCGGTGTACCCGCCAGACCCAAACAACGCCCAGGCGGGACTCGTCAAGCTCGCCAAGGCTGCCGAGCTTACGCGGCTCACACATGTGCTCTCGCACACCAGCTTCCTGCGCGCCAGGCGCCTCGTCATCGGTACGAAGAGGTTCCCAGCGGGCCTTGAGTGGCACAATGTGAGCAAGGCCGGGATTGCAGCCGGCGATCTCGCCTTGCCGGCAGCTCCAGCGCCTGAGAGTCTCGCCTTTGTGCAGTTCTCCAGCGGCAGCACGGGCGATCCCAAAGGCGTCTGTGTGACACATGGTAATCTGAGCGCGAACCTGGAGAGCATCCGTGGCGCTTTGGCCTGGACAGAGGTCTCGGTCGGAGTCGCGTGGGTGCCTTTCTACCATGACATGGGTCTCATCGGCTGCATCTTGGCCAACGTGCAGGCGGGGGGCTTGATGGTCCTCATGGCACCAAGCACCTTCTTGCGGCGCCCTTGGCTCTGGCTTGAGGCCATCTCCACGTATGGCGCCGTACATACCACGGCGCCGAACTTTGCCTACGAGCTCGTGGCACGCAAGACGCCTGCGGAGGTGCGAGCGAAGCTTGATCTTCGCCGGTGCACGCGCTGGCTCAACGGCGCCGAGCCGGTGCGTCCGCAGACCCTCGCGACGTTTGGAGAGACCTTCAGGGAGCAAGGCGTCCTTGCAGGCTCCCTGTGTCCCGTCTACGGCATCGCGGAGAACGTGCTGCTCGTCACGCAGCAGCGAGCGCCCCTGGCAGCGCCCATCACAGTTCGGTTGCGAACCTCGTACACGCGTGAGGCGGGGACCGCGATAGAGGCCACCGAGAACGACGATGCCGACCAAGGCCAGGTCCTCGTGGGCAACGGCGTCCCGGCGCCAGGCACCACGGTACTCGTGGTCCACCCAGACACGCGCGAGGCGGTCCCGCCGGGTCACGTTGGCGAGCTGTGGGTGGCGGGCCCTTCCAAGGTTTGCGCCTACATGAGCCGGCCAGATCTTTCCGCGACTCAGCTCAACGCGCAGCTCGCGGAGCCGGACGGCCAGACGTATTTGCGCACCGGTGACATGGGCTTTGTGCACCAGGGCGAAGTCTTCGTTTGTGGCCGCCTCAAAGACATGCTCATTGTACGCGGGCGCAATGTTTTCCCTCAGGATGTGGAGGCCAGCGTCGATGCTTGCAGTGCATCCATTCGTCCCGGCTGCTGCGCTGCCTTCTGTCTGGAGCACTCTGAGGATGTCGTCGTTGTGGCTGAGGTCCGCGATCCCTCGCTCAAGGACGCGTCGAAGCTCGCAGACACGGTGCGCGGCGCTGTGGCGCGAGACCATGGTTTCTCGCCTTTCGCGGTTCTGCTCATCAGACCGCGGTCGATTCCCAAGACGACGAGTGGCAAGATCCGCCGCCGCGAGACGCGCGACGCCTTTATGCGTGGTGGGCTTGCTGTTGTGGCCCAGTGCGGCGGCCGCGGTGCCAGCACGAGCAAGGTCGCTGCGATCAAACACATTGAGGATGACCCCGAGGCTCGGCGACGGTGGCTCCTCGTCCAGGCGCGCCAGAGTCTTGGCAATGCCGCGCTCGGCGAGGACGACGACCTCTTCGACGCCGGCATGAGCTCGCTCGCCATGGTTGAGGTAGCAGCACATGTGGACTCCCTTCTTGGCGCTGCCGAGAACGCGCTCGAGTCAGACTTCTTGGCCACGCACCGTACGGTGCGCCTCCTCGCGGAGGCCATCGAGACGAGACGCGGCGGAAATCCAACACTTGACCCGGTGCCGCGTGCCTCAGGCTGCGAGCTGCCTGCATTGGTCGCAACCTTTTTACAGTTTCTTGGTGTCTGGCTCATCTTCTTCGAGATGACCGCTGCCATTCTGCCCGCCTACCACTTTGGGTACTGGGTGCGCTTCGAGAGCGACCTGGGTGAGCCCTGGGTCTACTACCGGGTCACTGACACCGCGTCCATGATGGGCGTGCTCGTGCCCCTGGTCATCCCGGTCTGGATGGTCAGCTTCTCCCTGCTCGTTCTCGCGACCAAGTGGCTGCTGCTCTGGCGCTTGGCGCCCCGGGAGGTCGCCATCGGCTCGCTGCCGTACTTGCGCTGGTGGCTCGTCGACCGCCTCATGCACATGTGGGAGAATGCGGTGGGCCGCTGGCTCGTCGACACGCCGCTGCTCAACGTGTTCTACATCCTCATGGGCGGGCGCGTCGCGCTCAGCGCCAAGCTCAAGACGCTGCTGCGGGACCTGGACCTCGTGTCGATCGGCGCAGACGCGATCGTGAAAGGCAGCGTCGTTTGCCGCGCCTTTGACGCCCGAGAGCGCACGCTCCGCTTCCGGCGCGTGCGTCTCGGTGCCGGGAGCCAGGTCCGGGCCGGGGCCGTGGTGATGCTGGGCGCCTCGCTCGCCGATGGCGCGCAGCTGGAGCCGCTGCGTGTGGCCAGTGAAGGCGAGGCGGTGGACGCTGCGGACGGCGTGGGCGTCGTGTCTGCGTCTCGAGCGAGCAGCAGCGTCGTCGATCTCATCGCCAAGCTCGCCATCATGTGCATGATCTTGCAGATCTACTTCGCGGCGAGCGTGGTGAACCTGCTCATCTGGGACGCTTGCGGCTACCCGTCGGGCTTCCGCTACGCCGAGCTTGCGTTCTGGGCCTCGTCCTTCTTCGTGACGGGCTTTGTCATGTCCCTCGTTGCGGTCGCCGCCAAGTGGGTCCTCGTGGGACGTTTACGTCCGGGTGAGGTCTGGCCAGGTGCGCTGCGTGACCTGCGCCACTGGGCCGCGGACTACCTCTTCGGTCTGGTGTACGCCACCTGGCTGACGTGGCTCGAGGAGACGCGCGTTGTGCTGTGGTACCTGCGCGCGCTGGGCGCCTCGATCGGTCGCGATACCTTCACGACGACCGTGTGCTGGGTCTCGCCGTCCAACGCGGACCTCATCTGCATGGGCGACAAGTCAATGGCCAGTCTCATCTTCGTGGAGACCGAATCGGACGGCCAGCTCGCGCGGGTGAGCATTGGTGCGCAGTCCGAGGCCGGCGTGTTTGCGACGCTCGGGTTTGGGAGCGAGCTCCGGCCGCGCTCGAGCCTGGCTATGCTCAGCGCGCTCGACAGGGACGAGGTGCTGCCGTCGGGCCACCGCAAGTTCCGCGGCGCTACCTTTGCGCTGGCTGCCGAGGACGCGGACCCGCCCGGACTCTGGGGCGTCGGCGAAGAGGTTCTCTTGCTCCTTCTGCGAGGTGCTGTGCTGGTCCTCGCGGTGGTCTCGCTGATCCCGGCCTACGAGTTCGCCTCCTTTGTGCTCTACGATGCCGGGATGCAGCGCGATGCGGCCATTGTGTTGGTGGCCGTCAGCCTGTGGCTCGCGATGCTCGGGCTGGCCATGGTGCCGCAGCGTGTGGTGGCGCTCGGCGTTCTCGGCGTGTCGCATGAGCTCCGCGCGGTGCCTACGCGAGGCAGCATGTACTGCATGTACCAGAACTTTACAGGTTTCTTTGAAGACCTTCTGCTTCCTGTCCTCCATGCGAGCCCGCTGTACAACATGCACGCGCGCTTCATGGGGGCTCGCGTGGGCCAGGGCGCCGTGCTCAACTCGAGCAGGCTCCGCGAGCACCAGCTCTTAACGGCGGGCGAGGGTGCGATCGTGGACACGAGCGTTTACTTTACGGCGCACCAGTTCACGAATGGCGCCTTCGAGCTCGGCCCCTCGCGGATCGGGCCGCAATCGTTGCTGCAGCCTGGTGCTGTTTGCCTTTGCCATGGCCGCGTCGGACCTCGAGCGTCGATCGCCCCGCGCACGTGCGCGCCACAAGCTGCCCGGGCTGAAGCCGATGTCATCATCACTGGCAATTCGGAAGCGCTCACCAAGCACAGCCTGAGCAAGGTACCCCAAGCTGACGAGCTCGCGCAGGTATGAGATCTGGGGGCGCCTGCACTCCCTGCAGGCTGCAGTAGTGGGGCCGCCGGGGTGTAACTTACTACCGGCCCGTAGTACCCGGTGTACTAGTAGGTCACTTGGCTGGACGAGGCCCAGGGGCCCCGCCCGCCCCCGCCGGCCCACCAATGGGGGGGGCAGAGTGACAGGACTCGGGAGGTAATCAAACCATAATTGAATTACTCTGGACAGGAAAGGCACCTCCGCGGCGCATCGCGGCGCATCGCAGCGCATCGCGGCACCGCCAGTGCCACGTGCGCGCCGCGAGAAGGACACGGGCCGTGACGGGCGAGCGGGGGCGCAGCGGGCGCCAGCAAGGGCGCGCAGGCTGTGCGGCGCGTGCGGCGCGCGAGTGGTTGCGCGCGTCTCGCAAAACTACAACACAGAGAGCGTGAGAGCGCTGAGAGCCTAACGCGAAGGCCGCGGGCCGCGCTACGGCGACCCTAACGTCCTCCCTCGCGCCCCCGCCCCCACCCCTCGGCGGCAGGCAGGTCTTGTGCGGCGTTGGCGAGAAGGGCTTGCGAAAGGCCGCACTGCGCGCGCTGCACTGCAACATCATTATGGGGACCTTCTGCGAGAACGCCGTGCGGCTGGCGCATGAGCAGCCAGACAAAAGGCTCTTCACCTGGCTGGATGACAAGGGCAAAGAGGCGTCGGTGCTGACTCGTCGAGGGCTCGTCGCCGGGGCGCTGGGAATTGTGAACATCATGGAGCGGTCCTGGGGCGTGAGGCGTGGCGACATGGTGCTGCTGGTCTTCTTCCCGGGGACCGACTTCATCTTGGCCATGATGGCCTGCCTTCTGGGCGGCTTCGTGGCCGTGCCAGTGTATCCGCCGGATCCGAACAACGCCAAGCCGGGACTCGCCAAGCTCGCCAAGGCGGTCGAGGTGTCGCAGCTCACGCACGTGCTTTCGCACACGCCTCTCCTGCGCGCTCGCCGCCTCCTTATCGGGGCGAGCAAGTTCCCAGCGGGACTCAAATGGCACGATGTGTGCAAAGCCAAGCCTTCTGCAAGCGTAGGCCTGCATCACGTGCCGGACCCAGAGACAATCGCATTTGTGCAGTTCTCGAGCGGCAGCACAGGCGACCCGAAAGGCGTCTGTGTGACGCACGGCAACCTTGACGCGAACATGTTCAGCATCTGCACGGCAATGGGCATCCATGAGGCGACTCGAGGCGTGAGCTGGGTGCCGTTTTACCACGACATGGGTCTCGTTGGGTGCACACTGAGCGCCATCACCGCGGGCGCGTCGACCGTGCAGTTCTCGCCAGCAGCATTCTTGCGCAATCCGGTGCTCTGGCTCGAGACCATCTCCAAGTACCGCGCGACCATGACTTGCGGTCCGAGCTTCGCGTTGGAGCTGGTGGTGCGCAAGGTTCCGCCTGCCAAACGCGCGACCCTAGATCTCAGCACCTGCACGCGCTATTCGCCTGGCGCCGAGCCGGTGCGCATGGAGACGCTGCGCCACTTCGTGGACGCATTCGCTGCGCAGGGCGTGCGCATGGAGTATATGGACCCCACGTATGGGCTGGCGGAGAGCGTGATGCTCCTCTCGACGCACCAGCCCCCCAAGGGCCCACGCGCCGTCCATCTGCGCGCCGGCTTCGAGCTTCAGCCAGGAAGGCGTGTGGAAGAGGAGATGGAAGAGCAGAGCGGCGGTCTCACGCTCGTCAGCAACGGGCGGTCGGGCCCGGGCATCACGCTGCTCTGCGTGCACCCGGACTCACGGGAGCCGGTTGAAGAGGGCTGCGTGGGCGAGATTTGGGCTGCCGGCCCTTCCAAGGTGGACGCTTACCTGCGGCGACCCGATCTGTCGGCTCAAGTACTCAATGCAGAGCTGGCTGTGCCGGACGGAAGGCGGTATTTGCGCACGGGGGACATGGGCTTTTTGCTGCAGGGAGAGGTCTTCGTGTGCGGCCGCATCAAGGACATGTTCATCGTGCGCGGGCGCAATATCTTCCCGCAGGACGTGGAGTCCACCGTCGACGCCTGCAGCGCGGCCATTCGCCCCGGGTGCTGTGCTGTCTTTTGCCTTGAGCACACCGAGGACGTGGTGGTGGTGGCGGAGGTGCGTGACGCCAAGCTGCCGAACGCTGTGCAGGTCGCGGAGGCCGTCCGTGCAGCAGTGACGTGCGATCATGGCTTCTCTCCAGCCAAGGTGGTGCTCATCAGGCCGCGCACCGTGCCCAAGACAACGAGTGGCAAGATCCGTCGTCGTGCCGCGCGCGACGCCTTCTTGCAGGACCAGCTCGCCGTGGTCGCGCAGGCCGGCGCGGCCCCGGCCGGCGCGGCCCAGGCGGTCACGACGAGCGACGAGACGGAGGACGAGGAGATGCCCGAGGGTCTTGACGCGCGCATCGAGTGGCTACTGACAAGGGCGCGGCAAAGCCTCGGGTGCCCTGCTCTTGAGGCGGACGACGACCTCTTCGACGCCGGCATGAGCTCGCTCGCCATGGTCGAGGTGAACGCGCTCGTGGAATTGCTACTGAGTGATGCAGACGCCCTCGAGGCGGACTTCATCGCTACGCACCGCAGCGTCCGTGCCATCGTCGAGGCGATCGGAGCCAAGAGCGCAGCTTCGTTTCAAGTTCTCGAGAAGCTTCCCCTCATCGGCGGGCATGCTTTGCCCACTGGCCTGGCCGGGCTGCTGCAGTTTCTCGGTGTCTGGCTCATCTTCTTTGAGATGACCGCTGCCATTCTGCCCGCCTACCACTTTGGGTACTGGGTGCGCTTCGAGAGCGACCTGGGCGAGCCCTGGGTCTATTACCGGGTCACCGACACCGCGTCCATGATGGGCGTGCTCGTGCCCCTGGTCATCCCGGTCTGGATGGTCAGCTTCTCCCTGCTCGTTCTCGCGACCAAGTGGCTGCTGCTCTGGCGCTTGGCGCCCCGGGAGGTCGCCATCGGCTCGCTGCCGTACTTGCGCTGGTGGCTCGTCGACCGCCTCATGCACATGTGGGAGAATGCGGTGGGCCGCTGGCTCGTCGACACGCCGCTGCTCAACGTGTTCTACATCCTCATGGGCGGGCGCGTCGCGCTCAGCGCCAAGCTCAAGACGCTGCTGCGGGACCTGGACCTCGTGTCGATCGGCGCAGACGCGATCGTGAAAGGCAGCGTCGTTTGCCGCGCCTTTGACGCCCGAGAGCGCACGCTCCGCTTCCGGCGCGTGCGTCTCGGTGCCGGGAGCCAGGTCCGGGCCGGGGCCGTGGTGATGCTTGGCGCCTCGCTCGCCGATGGCGCGCAGCTGGAGCCGCTGCGTGTGGCCAGTGAAGGCGAGGCGGTGGACGCTGCGGACGGCGTGGGCGTCGTGTCTGCGTCTCGAGCGAGCAGCAGCGTCGTCGATCTCATCGCCAAGCTCGTCATCATGTGCATGATCTTGCAGATCTACTTCGCGGCGAGCGTGGTGAACCTGCTCATCTGGGACGCTTGCGGCTACCCGTCGGGCTTCCGCTACGCCGAGCTTGCGTTCTGGGCCTCGTCCTTCTTCGTGACGGGCTTTGTCATGTCCCTCGTTGCGGTCGCCGCCAAGTGGGTCCTCGTGGGACGTTTACGTCCGGGTGAGGTCTGGCCAGGTGCGCTGCGTGACCTGCGCCACTGGGCCGCGGACTACCTCTTCGGTCTGGTGTACGCCACCTGGCTGACGTGGCTCGAGGAGACGCGCGTCGTGCTGTGGTACCTGCGCGCGCTGGGCGCCTCGATCGGTCGCGATACCTTCACGACGACCGTGTGCTGGGTCTCGCCGTCCAACGCGGACCTCATCTGCATGGGCGACAAGTCGATGGCCAGTCTCATCTTCGTGGAGACCGAATCGGACGGCCAGCTCGCGCGGGTGAGCATTGGTGCGCAGTCCGAGGCCGGCGTGTTTGCGACGCTCGGGTTTGGGAGCGAGCTCCGGCCGCGCTCGAGCCTGGCTATGCTCAGCGCGCTCGACAGGGACGAGGTGCTGCCGTCGGGCCACCGCAAGTTCCGCGGCGCTACCTTTGCGCTGGCTGCCGAGGACGCGGACCCGCCCGGACTCTGGGGCGTCGGCGAAGAGGTTCTCTTGCTCCTTCTGCGAGGTGCTGTGCTGGTCCTCGCGGTGGTCTCGCTGATCCCGGCCTACGAGTTCGCCTCCTTTGTGCTCTACGATGCCGGGGTGCAGCGCGATGCGGCCATTGTGTTGGTGGCCGTCAGCCTGTGGCTCGCGATGCTCGGGCTGGCCATGGTGCCGCAGCGTGTGGTGGCGCTCGGCGTTCTCGGCGTGTCGCATGAGCTCCGCGCGGTGCCTACGCGAGGCAGCATGTACTGCATGTACCAGAACTTTACAGGTTTCTTTGAGGACCTTCTGCTTCCTGTCCTCCACGCGAGCCCGCTGTACAACATGCACGCGCGCTTCATGGGGGCTCGCGTGGGCCAGGGCGCTGTGCTCAACTCGAGCAGGCTCCGCGAGCACCAGCTCTTGACGGCGGGCGAGGGTGCGATCGTGGACACGAGCGTCTACTTTACGGCGCACCAGTTCACGAATGGCGCCTTCGAGCTCGGCCCCTCGCGGATCGGGCCGCAATCGTTGCTGCAGCCTGGTGCTGTTTGCCTTTGCAATGGCCGCGTCGGACCTCGAGCGTCGATCGCCCCGCGCACATGCGCGCCACAAGCTGCCCGGACCAAAGCCGATGTCAATCCGGGAGCGCTCACCAAGCACAGCATCACGCCTCAAGACGACGGGATCGTGCTAAGTTAGCTACGCTCACGTGCAAGGCCGTTCCAGCTGGCGGGCCGACGGGAAACCGCCACGGAGGGGTCCAAGAGAACAACGCCTCGTCCGTCACTTGGCAAGGCGCTGCCGCTGGCCCGCTGCGTCGCTCGCGCTGCTTTTGCAGCAGCGCCTTTCAAGTTGTCTGTAACAAGTAAAGTGTAGCCGCGTCTGAGTGAGGTGGACTTTCCCTCGCCCACTGACCAGTGAGTGAGTGTCAGCCTGGACCAAGATGGACCAAGATGGCCCCCCTCTCGCAAGCGGGCGATCGATTCGTTGCGCGCCCAACGCAGGCAGGCAGGCAGGCAGGCAGGCAGGCCCGGGCGGGCAGGCAGGCAGGCGCTAGCTAGCCAGCCCGTTGCGCTCTCGGGCGCCGGCCGGCCCTCCCTGCCTGAGCGAGTTCTGGTCTCCGCATCGTCTGGGAGAGCGGAGAACTGGCGAGCCGGCCCGGCGGCCGCCCCGGGTCCGGTGCGAGGCGCAGACCGGCCGGAGCAGGCGGCGGCCGGCGCGGACCCGGGCCGGCGCGCCGCGGGAGCGGGAAGACCGCCTCCCTGCCCGAGACTGACGAGCGCTCCGACCCGGACTCGCAGTCCCGCGGCGAAGAGACCAAGCAAGCCCAGCCGCAGACTCGCAGCCCGGTCGAGGCGCGGCGCGGCGCGGCGCGCGAGCGAAGGAGGGCGAGGCGGACTCGGACGCGCAGGCAGGCAGGCAGGCAGGCAGGCAGGCAGTCCCTCGCTGCGCAGGCGGCGCCATGCCCGTGGAGGAGCTGCGGCCCGAGCTGCGGCCCGCGACGCCCGCGCGCGAGGAGGCGGCGGGCGGCGCGGGCGCGAATGAGGCGGGCGTCGCGAGCCCGACGCGGTTCCGGAGGCTGGTGCGCGCGGCGTCCTCGTACGGCTCGTTTCACCTGGAGAAGGACAAGTCGGAGGCGACCTTGCTCAAGTCAGGGCGGCCCGTGGTTTGCGCGACGCTCTGGGTGGTGTGCACGGTGATGCTCGTGGTGGAGTTCGCCGTGAACGGGTGGAAGGTGGAGGCCATGTCGGTGAACCCGACGGTGGGCGTCTCGGTGAGCACACTGCTGGAACTGGGCGCGAAGCGCGGCGACCTCATCCTGGAGGGCGAGTGGTACCGGCTGATCGCGCCCATCTTTCTGCACGCTGGCGTGCTGCACTACCTGTTCAACATGTTTGCGTTGTGGCAGATTGGTTTCCCGCTGGAGCGGCAGTTCGGCAGCGTGGCGGCGGCGCTCATCATTTTGCTGGGCGGCGTCGAAGGGGTGGTGTGGAGCGCGATCCTGAGCCCGGTCACGGTGGGCGTGGGCGCCTCGGGCGCCATCTTCGCGCTCTTTGGCAGCGCGTGGAGCGAGATTGTCCTGAACTGGTCGCTTTACCGCGGGCAGCACTGCATCGTGGTGACGCAGCTCGTGCTGGCGACGGCCGTGAACCTCATGTTGGGACTCATGCCGTACCTGGACAACTTCGCGCACATCGCGGGCTTCATCACGGGCGTGCTGGTTGGCTTCGGCGTGCTGGTGGCTAACCGGTACACGCGCTGGGGCGAGCTCAAGGAGCGCAAGAGCTACCAGACCGTGCTGCAGGCTCTCTCGATGCTGCTCACACCGTCCATCTTCGTTGCCTCGCTCTTCGTGCTGTACTTTGGCGTCAACGCCGAGGAGTGGTGCTCTTGGTGCCGGTACCTCTCGTGCGTACCCTTCCCGCCGGGCGACAATCCGTGGTGGACCTGCGACGAGTGTGCCGATGCCGGCGTGTCAGCCACCTACATCAACTACACGCACGTCTCGGTGGACTGTCCTTCTGGCACGGAGGTCAATGTCACTGCCCCTGACGGCCTCGCGGATGACTCTAGCCTGCTGGTCCAGCTGTGCCAGCAGGTGTGCTGATGACACATGGCATGGCATCACACCGTCCTTCTAGGCCTAGGCTAACACGGAGGTCGATGTCACTCTCAGTCACTGCCCCTGACGGCCTCGCGGATGACTCTAGCCTGCAGGTCCAGCTGTGTCAGTAGGTGTGCGATAACTCATGGCATGACATCACACCTCGAAAGTGCCCGAGAGCTGCTGGGGACAGCGTGGCATGTCCAGCCAGCCACCCTGGCTGGTTGGCGGGCTCCAGTCTCCAGCGCCGCTTTGATTTCCTTTCCTACTTGCTGTTAGTTCCCCAGGGCGCTGGATCCGAACTCCTGCAGTATTGCATTCCAGCTCCGGCGCCGGACCAGAACGCCAGCGCGTGTGTTCGAGCTCCAGCGCGGCATCTGCTGCTGCTGAGCTCCCAGCGCATCCTCGCCTCACTGTTCGTGCGCCTCGCATACCGCCTCCTCCCAAGAACTTGAATGTAGCTAGTCGCTAGTAGCTAGCCATACGAATTTTTCCTTCCGGAGCGGGGCACACCTGCCAGGCTGGGCGTGGCTGGCCAAGGCTGGTCAGCGCCAGGCAGGTGGACCGGCCAAAGCGAGCCGAACCACTGTTGTGCCGCTCACTGCACGGGATCCCGTGATCCGGCGGCTTGCGAACTAGGGCCTACTAGGCTTAAGCTAGTAGCGTGGCTCAGCTGCCTCAGCAGCCTCCGACGGTGCAGGCTGCGCAGCCTGCTGAGTCGACGCGCGCCGCGCTGCGACCACAACACGGGCCGCGCTCGCACATGGGAAGCTACTGCACTCACTGTCAGTGTTCTTCACGCTTCACGCCACGTGGCGTACGCCCAAGCCAAGCAGCGAAAAGCTCCGCGCAGCTCCGTCCTTGCAGGGTCGGTCTCGCCGCTGCCCGCGCCAAGCCGCGCGGCCCGGCCCTTGCTCGCTTCGAGGCGCTTCAAGTCGCTTGCCATTGCTCGCTCACGCTCGCACGCTGGGCGCACGCCGGCGCACACGCCGCATGCTTTATTCGCATCATCCACTGGCACGTAACGGCGGCGCGGATTGGCCACCGCCGCGCGCGGCGGCGCCGCCACCGGACCACAGAAGTCCTCGCATCACTTGTCATCGCATGGCAGAATGGCGCCCGCGAACGGGATCGGGGCCCGGCCCTGCGGGCCTGCGGCCCTGGCGGCACGCGGCCAGGAGAGGGGCCGGGCGGGGCGTCCGCCACCCGTTGTGCGCGAGAGGCCCGGCCGCCGGAGGCACAGGGTGGCAGGTGCTTGCAGGTAGTAGCTGGGAGCAAGCTCGGTGCTAGGGGCCCACTCGCACCTGGAGGTCCGAGTGCGCTGGGCTGGCGTCCGCGAATCGATGATGCTGAGCGAGAGGCGCGAGAGAGCGAGAGCCTCGTCGCTCGCTTCCGTGAGAGGGGGGGCGATTTGCTCCAGCAAGCGCCGCGTGCTCGCCTGCCACGCCACGCCAAGCGGCTCAGGCAAGACGCGCCAAGTCCGGCAAGCAAGCAAAGCAAAGCATCGGCCGCAACACAGGCGTTGCGTGGCACGCTGTGTCCCTGAGCGCCCCAGCCCGCAGAAGGCATCAGACCCGCACCGCAGTGGCGACCATGTGCAATTTGATGCGCCTAGCTCGCTCGCTCGCTCGCTCGCTCGTGATCGCTCCAGGTCCGAGTCCGCTCCGAGTCGCTCGCCGTCGCTCGCTCGGAGTCGGCGGTGGTTCAGTCTCGCGGCGGCGCGGGAAGAGCGCCCCTCGCTGCCTGGCAGTGGCACTCGCTCGCCTGCCAGGTAAGTTAGTTGGAGTGCCGCCATCGGTCAAGTCTCCGCAGGGCCTGCCAGAGCGCCGCGCCGCCGGCGGGCAACCAGCTGAGCTGAGAGCTCAGCTGACCCTGACTGACCTGGTAGCAGTGCAGCGCGCAGTGCTGGCAGCGCGGCGGCTGAGCCTGAGGCCTCCATGGTCCGAGTCATGGCAACTTGAAGGCTCAGGCTTTGCAGTGCCTGCAGTCACTGCACACCAGTGTGCACCAGCTACGTCATCGGCGGTGGGTCGCCTCGAGTCGATCCAGGTCAGCTCGCGCCCGAGAACCTCGCCGCGGCGCCAGCCTGACGCCCGCGACGCCCGCCGTGCGCTGCTCTCTGCTCGCTGCGTCGGCCCTGGCGCTCGCGCGCACGGCCTGCGGCGCGGGCCCGGCTCTGGCCGCCTGGCCGCGCGGCTGCTCCTCGCCTGCTCGTGCGCCTGGCGCGGCGGCGGACAGCGGGGGCCTGTCTCGCAGCAATGAGCAGCGGAGCGCATGCAATGCGGAGTGCGCGGCAGAGCCACCTTACCGCGCGCGGGCAGCGGCTCGGGGCCTAGCGTTTCCGGCACGTGGGTCCTAGCGAAGCGTGCGGCTGGCCTTGCCTCGAATCTTTCCCAGGCCAAGAGAGCTGCGCAGGCTGACGCTCGGAGAGCTGCGCAAGCAAGGCAAAGCACAGCCCGAGCTCAGCGAGCTGGCCTGCGGCGTGCGTGCCTACGTGCATGCGTGCGTGCGTGCCTGCCTGCCTGCCCGCCTGCCCGAGCAGCTCGCGAGCTCGCCACCGCTTGATCGTTGGGCTTGGAGGCGAGCACAGCTGGCAGCGTCGGCGTGGCGTGCAACGGCGCGCAAGTGTGCCTCGTGCGAGTCCCAGAGGACGAGCAGTTTGCGCGCAGCAAAGTCGGGCCGCGGCATTCAGAAATATCCCCGCCGCCGCCGCGGTCCTGGCCTCGGTCCACTGCTTGTGTTGGTTTGGACGCATTGCTTGCAATCTTGGCCTTGCCTTACCATGTGATGTGATGTGATGTGATGTGATGTGACGGCATGTGGCGGCGAGAACTACCAGCCAGGCTGCGTCTTGCTGCGCTTGTGCAAGTCTGTTCAGGGGGCGGTGGGTGGCCGGGCGCCGTGGCGCCCCAACCAGCCAGCCTGCCAGGCCTACCTTGTGCACCGAGTCGCGTCTTCCATGCCCAGGCTGCCTGCCTCCGACACCGAGTGCAGCAGCGCTCAGCTAGCCCGCGTTGCGCCGCGCCGCGCCGCGTTGCTTGCTGGGCGTGGCGTGGCGTGGCGTGGCACGCCATGCCTTGCAAGGCTTGCTTGACGTCAGGTTCGCGGCGCGGGCTCGCAGCGCTGCGTCACCCGGTGGCTGAGGATGATGTAGTAGGCGCTTCAGCTGAGCGAGGAGCGAACCATCATCGGACGGCGAGCGCCACTGTAACCGTACGTACGTGCCGCCGCCGTCACGGTCGGTGCAGTGCCGAGCCTGATCAGAGTAGCCCATCGCGACGCTGGCCAGCAGCGAGGGAGCGAGACGGGGAGTGGGGGCCTGCGAGGCGCAATCCGGACTCCGGAGCCTCGAGAGGTTCGTCGCGCTCTGGCAGACAGCGGCAGTGCTTCTTCCCTGCGCCGGAAGCGCAGCGCAGGCGCCGCTGACAGACAGCCTGACTGACTGACTGACCTCCGTCGCTGGCCGGTGGCCGTCCTGCAGCAGTGGATCCGGCGACCCTTGCCACTGCCAGGCCGCGTGGCGACTTGCCGGCGCGAGGCTTGCGTCGAGTTGCGTGGCGACTTGCCTCGCTCGCTCGCTCGCTCGCTCGCTCGCCGCGCGAGCCAAGGCCGAGCCTGGCAAGCCTGGCAAGCCTGGCAAGAAGCTTCTCCACGCATCCCTCATCTCGCCCATATCTTAGCCCCGGCGTCGCGGCGCGGCCAGGCGCGGCGCCACCTTAAGCGGCCCGGCGGGCGCGAGCAGGGGGGGGGCGGCCAGGCAGGCAGGCAGGCAGGCAGGCAGGCATCAGCAGCGCGCGGCCGACCGAGGCCAGGCGCCAGCGCGGCTCGGCGCGGGCTCGCGGCCGGCCGGCCTCGGCTCCGGCAGAGGCCCGGCGCCCGCTGGACCCGGCGCGGCGCGGCGGCGCGGCTCGGCGCGCGGCCAGGCCTGCTTTCTTTCTCGCGCGCTCGCGCTCTCTCTCGCGGGCGGCGCCTCGCGGCCGCGCGCTTCTTCCTCGTCGGGCAAGGTGCGGATAGCGAGAAGGCGTTGCGCTCGGCTCGCGGCGCGCGGGCGCGGCGGAGGCGGCGGGGCGGCGGCCGCCGCGGCAGACGCGGCGCAGGCGAGCGCGCGGCCCCGGCGCAGCCCGCGGCGCGGCGGCAGCGCGGCGGCCGGCGCGGCGCAGCGCAGCTCGGCGCGGCGCGGCGCGGCTGCGCAGTGCGCGCGCATCCACGCATTCGCGCATTCAAACAAACATCCAATCCAGCGCTCCACTCGAGCTCCTGTCGTCAATCCTCGAATCCCTCCCCGCGCGCGCGGCGACGCCGGGCTGGCCGAGCGCGCGGCGCCGCGAGAGGCCGCCCCGCAGCGGGCGCCCAGCGCGGCGCGCCGGAGCAGGCAGCGCCGCGGCAGCAGCGCGCGCTGCGCATGGCGGGGCCTTGCGCGGAGCGCGCGCCAGCGCCTCTGCGGCCGCAGGTGCAGCAGCAGCGCAGCGCCGCCGCCGCGACGCGCATGGATACTCCTGCCGCCGCCGCGGCCGCGGGCGCCGCCGCGGGCGCCGCCGCGGCGCAGCAGGCCGCCGCGCCGCCGCAGCCCGCGCTCGCGCGCGCGCAGAAGCGTCCGCTCGCCAAGCACGACCTCGAGCGTGAGCACGAGCCCGAGCCCGCGCACGTGCACAGCCACCCGCGTCAGCCGCAGCCGCTCGCGCAGCAGCCCGCGCCCAGGCCGCAGCAGCAGCAGCCCGCGCCGCCGCCGCAGCAGCAGCAGCAGCAGCAGCAGCAATTGCAGCAGCCCGCGCCCGCGCCCGCGCCCGCGCCCGCGCAGCCCGCGCCCGCGCGCCCGCTGCCAGCTGCCGCGCCGCGCGCACAGCCGCAGACGCTCGTGCCGCGAGGCGCTGCCGCACGGCCGCCACCTCCGCGAACCCAGCCGCAGGCGCTGACGCAGGCACTCCAGCAGCAGCAGCAGCAGCCGCCCGCGGCAGGCGCGCCCGCGGCGGGCGGCGCGCCCGTCGCGCCGGGCGCCACGCAGGCGAGGCCGCCTGCTGCCGCGGCGCCCGCCGCCACCACCACCGTGCGCTACCGATGCTGCCTCTGCCTCGGGCCCGACCCGGAGCCCGCGCCGACCGCAGCGCCCACGGCCACGACGGCGACGGCGACGGCGACGGCGACGGCGACGACGGCGACGGCGGCACCGGCGGCGTCGGCGGCGCCTGCGAGCGCGGCCTCGAGTGCGGTTGCGACGGCCAAGCCAGCGGCTCCTGCGACGACAAATCATGCGATCCAGACGCCCATCAAGGCCGGTGCGGTCGTGCGCCAGGTAGCGCCGCAGCCGGTCGTCGCCTCGCAGGCGCAGCAGCAGGCACAGCAGCAGGCACAGCAGCAACCGAGACCGGCTGTGGCGGCGGCGACGGCGACGGCGACGGCGACGGCGACGGCGGCGAGCGCTGTGGTGGCCAAGCCCATGGCGGGTCAGGCTGCGGTGGTGGCTTCGGCGCCGCGTGCGCCGATGACGACGGCGACCCCCTCTGCGTCTAAGCCGGAGCAGCCCTCCGCCGCGAGAGGGGCACCGCCATCCACGGCCAGCACGTACAGGCCGGCGCAGCAGCCCGTGCAGCAGGCTCGCCCCTATGCGGGCGCTCCTGCGGCCGTGCAGCATCGCCCGGTCGCGCACCCGCAGACACATCCGGCCTACGCCCAGCAGCAGCAGCAGCAGCAATTGCAGATGCAGATGCAGATGCAGGCGCGGCCTGGCATGCCCGCGGCGCAGCACACGCAGCACATGCAGGCGGCTCACCGCATGAACCATCAGGGCGCCCGCATGGCCGCCATGGCGCGCCCAGGGTACCGCGTGCGGCCAGGCCACCCGCACGCATACGGCCACGGGCCCAACAAGATGGCGCGCACGGGGCCAGTCATGGTGGGCGTCAACGCGCCTGCCGTCAAGGCGCTGCCCAAGATCGACTTCCCCAAGGTCAACTCCACGTCATTCGTCCGCGTGCTCGGGTGTACCATGCACGCGGAATGCATGACGCTGGCCAAGCGCCACAATCTGCTCGCGCGCATTGACCACCAGCGCGTCAACAAGGACGACTACGCCACGCTCGACCCGGAGACCTTTGGCGCTAGCGTCCTGGCCAAGAACATCACCATCGTCAACGGCCTCGTCGAGGCCACCGGCCTCCGCAACGAGCTTTTCAGCTTCGCGCACCTCGAGAAGGTCTCGGGCCCGACCAAGCCGGCGCCACGTCGCGCGACCAAGCCCAAGCCAGCGCCGGCGCCCCCGGCGTCTGCCGTGGCCGGTAGCGCTCCTGCGCCTGCATCTGCTGCCGCTTCTGCGGACACCGCGGCGTCGGCCGGCGAGGCCGAGGCCGCGGCTGGTGGCCAACAAGACGCTCAGCAGAAGCAGCAACAGCAACAGGAGGAGGAGCAGCAGCAGGAAGGAAAGGCCGAGGCGCCGCCGCGCGCCAGCGTTCCGGTCGCGGTCTTCAAGCACGCACTTGTGTCGGGCCCGTGCAAGATCCGTGAGGAGCGCGTCGGCTCGCTGCCGCTCAACGTCACCGTGCATGACCTCGCCGTCAAGCAGGCCAAGGCCGAGGAGGCCAAGGCCAAGGCGGAGGGCAAGGAGCAGGATGCCAAGGAGGCCAAGGACAAGGCCGCGGCCGAGGCGCGCCGCCCCGCCACGCGCCGCGCCGCTACGCGTGCTGCGGCCGCCGCGGCAGCCGCGGCAGCCGCTGCGGCCGAGGCCGAGGCGGCCGCCGCCGCCGCCAAAAAGGGCGGCGATGCCTCCGCCAGCGCCTCGGTCACCGCGAAAACAGAGGCTGGTCTCAAGCGCAAGCGCGAGGAGACCGCGGCCACCTCTGGCCCTGCCGCCAATGGCGCGGCCTCCACGACCATCGCAACGGCGTCGACACCGGCGCGAGAGAGCGGCGTGCGGTGCGCGCGGCAGTCCATGGGCCAGGAGAATGAGAACTGGGCGCCGCAGCGCGAGGAGCTCAAGAAGCTGCCCGAGTGTATCCGGTTCACCAGCCCGGTCAACGTGCTGCATATTCACCAGCCGTCCACGCTCAAGATCGGACCGCAGCTGGCCATCAAGGAGACGGGCGTGTGCTCGCCGCTGCGCGAGGGCACGAACCGGTACCGCACCTTTTCCATGAACCACGGCCCGGGCCAGGAGGAGTGGGGCGCCGTGGCCGCCTCGCACGCCGAGGCGGCGCGCCAGCTCTACGGCAGCGACTTTGGCAAGGTCTTCCCGAACGTCGGCTACCTGATCCGCAACGGCATCCCGGTCATGTACGGCCTGCTGCAGGCACGCGAGCTCGTCGGCATCAGCCCCGGCACGGTCTTTTGGACCATGGCGCGCGGCGACATGGTCTCGTCTTCGTGGAACTTTTTGGAGCGCGCTGTGTCCTCGTTTCGCCTCGCCTCCGAGGTTCGCCCCATGCTCACGCTGGCGCTCGACCTCGCCATCACCGAGCTCGAGGCTGCCAAGCGCAAGTGCGCGACGCTCTCCAACCCGCTGCTCGGCCTGCTCACCTCGCAGCTCGAGCACGCGCTCGACCGTGAGGATGCCATCCGCCGACAGGCGCTCGAGCACCAGTTCCGCCCGGCGCCCGAGCCGGCCGGCTCCAACGCCACGCACTGCGAGGACTGCCACCGCGAGCTCTTTCACCATTACTTTTACTGCGCCACCTGTGACTGCCTCGGCCCGGAGAAGAGCATGGACCTCAATGCCACTGGCACCACTGCTACGCTCAACCACGCCGCGCTCGCGCTGCTGGCCGCGAACAAGAAGCCCGCCGCCAGCGCCAACACGCTCGCGGGCAAGCCCGCCGCCGGTCCTCTTGCGCTCGGCGCCGGCGGCAAGCCGGCCCTCTTCGCGAGCCGCAGGCCGGCGCCCAACGCCGTTGCCAGGCCCGTGCCGGGCGCCGCAGCCACCGCGCCGACGGCCGCGGCCTCCTCCACTGTACCTACAACTACTTCCTCTGCGGCCCCGGCGGCAGGCGCCGGCGCCGCGCCGCGCCCTCTGCAGGCCGTCGATGCGGCGCGCCGCTCCGCCTTCTCCACGCCGCGCGGCATGCCCATCAAGACCGAGCACCCGGCGCCGCGCGACTTGGAGACCCGCAGCGAGCCGGGCGACCCGGCCGTCCGCGTGCAGCCGTCGCAGCCCGCCGTCAAGACCGAAGTCAAGACCGAACCGCCAGTGCCGCGCACCACTGGGCCGTGCGCCACCGCGCCCATGAACGCCAACCGACCGGGCGTCATGCCGCCTCAGCAGCAGCAGCAGCAGCAGCAGCAGCAGCCCTCTGCGATGCGGCCCGCTGGCATGGCGCCGGTGCGGCCGTACGTGGCGCCTGGCGGCATGCCTGGCAAGCCTCCACTCGCCAAGCTCAATACGCTGAGCGGGCCGGACAAGAAGGCGGCCTCGCGCCGCAAGCCTCGGTCTCCCGTGCCGAACTGGCTGCGTGTTGACAGCCGCGTCATCGTCAATGACTCGGGCCAGATCGGCACGGTCACCAAGAGTGGCCACGGCTTCTACACGGTGCAGCTGGATGGAACCACCAAGACCGTGCTCAAGCGCCGCAACGGGCTCAGCTCGCCCGCCGCAGTCCGCAGTAACGTTGTATTCTCCTGCACCGAGCAGGAGGCCGAGATGCTTGGCACCTCGGCCGACGCCATCGCCACGTGGCGCGAGCTAACCGGTGGCTCCTTGCCCGGCGGCAAGATCCTACCGCCCTGCCCGCCGCTTGGCCTGCATGCCGCCGCGGCCGCTGCCGCCTATGCCAAGCCCGGCATGGGCGGTAAGGACGACCCGCTCGCGCGCTCCGCCTCGAGTGCCTGCGCCATTGCCAACGCCGTCGCCAACCCGTGCCGCCCCAACGCCATGCTGCCCGGCCACAATGGGATGCGCCCGGGCGCCATGGGCCCGCTCTATCCGCATGCGCACCACCACCCGCACATGCGCCCTGGCATGCCGCCGGGCAAGCCCGTGCCCGCGTCGCGCCCGTGGCCGTCCGCGCCGCATCACGGTGCGCCGCGTCCGGCGCCTGGCGCGCCCTCGCAACCCATGCACATCCAGCAGCAGCAGCAGCAGCAGCAGCAGCAGCAGCAGGCGCGCGCGCCCTCGCAAGCCGTCTCGTCCCCGGACAAGGCGGCCGCGGGCGTGGCGCGGCCCGCTGCGGCGTCCAACGGCGCTGCGACGTCGACCCCGGCCAAGGCGGCCACGACAACCATGGTGCCCATCGAAAAGCGCAAGGTCCTACGGTCGCGGCCAGCCGTCTTTTGCTCAGAGTGCTGGCAGCGCCACCGCGCGCAGCACAACGGGCACCTGACGCTGTGCCTGGAGAAGTGGTACTTTGACGACCTGCGCATGCGCGTGCAGGAGGTGGCGCAGCTCCTGCGCACGCGCACCACCAGCATCGAGCACCTCGTCGTCAAGCCGCCCACCACCATCGAGGAGATGCTCGGCAACGTGGCGCTCTCGCGTGCCAGGGAGGTGCCCGTGGCGCTTTCCTCGCTCGCGCGCCCGGACCTCGCGCCGCGCCGTGCCGCGCCTGCGCAGATTCCGCACCCCATCACGTCCGTGATGCGGCCCATCAGCTCGGGCTTCGTCGACCGCGACCTCTGCATTCGCGTCTGGTACACCGAACAACAGCGCATCCGCAAGATGGCCAGCGCCGCGGCCGCCGCCGCCGCTGCCGCGCCGGCGGCTGCCACCACGGCGACGAACGCACCGAGCTCCACGGCGGCCGCCTCGTCCGCCTCCGGCGCCGCGGTCGGCGCTGCGAGCAAGGACGGCACCGCCGCCAAGGACGCCTCGGCCAAGGCCGGCGCGCTGGTGCGCGGCTCGAGCGCGGGCAGCGGCGACAGCAACGGCAGCAAGAAGAAGAAGGGCGCGCCAGGCAGCGGCGGCGCTTCGGTGGGCGGCCCGGCCGCCGCCAAGCGGCGCAAGAAGGGCGGCGCGTGCGCCGCCTCGAGCTCCAGCACGACGTCGTCGTCGTCTTCGTCGGCCGGGTCGGTCAGCGTGGGCGCTGCGGCGGGCAAGCCGGCCAAGAAGGCGAAGCGCGGCAAGGCCGGCGCGACGCCGGCCACGCCAGCCAAGAAGGCCGACGCTGACCTTGACACCCTGGCGCTGACCGCGCCGCTGCTGCCGTCGCCGACCAAGTCGGTGTCGGAGCCGCTGGAGCCGCTTCTTGTCTCGCCCGCCAAGAGCTTCGGTCCGTCCATGTCGAGCCTCGTGGACGAGCTGGATCAGTGTTCCATCCCCGGGTCGCCGGCCTGGAGCTCGCTGCTCCTGACGGACGACGACCGGGCGCTCTTCGTCTTGGATGACGACAACCAGAGCATCTCTAGCCTCACCAGCGCTGCTGCCAGCAACGAGGAGGTGCAGCACCTGCTCGCCATCAAGCGCGAGGCTTCCGACGCCTCGAGCGTCTCTTTTGTGGACGACGTCGTCTCCGGCGTCGTCGACCATGCCGTCTCGGCGGCCCCCGCCGGGGCCGCCGGCCCGGTCTCTTCGGACGACGCCGCCTCCATCATCTTCGACGAGAACGACTTTGGTATGTCGCACATCTCCGTTGCCGACCCTCTCATGGACGTCCAGCCCGTCGAGGACCATGTCCCGTCTTCCGGCGACTCGGCAGTGGGCCGTGTCGCCGCCTCGCTCGCCAACTCCGAGTTCTCCGAGTGGCTTACTGAGATCTGCTAGAGCTAGTCTGCAAGGCAAGCTCCTGTCTTCGCGCGTGGAGAGCGGCAGAATTCACAAGGACCGACCTTAGAGGGCGCGCCGAGCACGTGCCGGCCTGGGGTTGCTAGCTAGTGGGCAGCTAGTTTCCCAGTCCGTCTCTCTCCTCGCGTCGTATTGGTCGTGTCGTGTCGTGTCGAGTCGAGTCGTGTTGTTTCGCTTGCTCTCCATTCCACGCTCTTCAGAGTTTTGCCTCGCTCTCAGCTACGTACATACAGATCGTGTGCTCCCCTGCATGCCACCCACCCTCCGGAGAGCAAAGTCTCCAGTTCTGCTCCAGCTAGGGCACGGCCAGCCTTCCCGCTTGCAGCTAATTGCTAGCTGCGAGCGGGCCTGGACCTCCCTTTCTGACTGTCTCTTATGACAGCCTTGATTGACAGCCCATGTGGATGACCACCTAGCCCATGCCTGACCCAACCCAATCTTTTTCCTTTCCTGATTGTCGCAGAGAGAGAAATAGAGAGCGAAGAATGATTGGTTTCACCGTCGCGGAGCGAGACCTTCGTTGTACCGCGATTCGCTGTGGCGCGGGCGGACGCGTCGTGACTTCTCTGCATTCCCTCTCTCTCTCTCTCTCTCTCTCTCTCTCTCTCTCTCTCTCTCTCTCTGACCTGCGCAGCTGCCAGAGTCACATGCCCGCATTCCGCGCATTCCCTCTCGCTGACAGTCCCGGCCGCTGCCACCTCCCTCCTCGAGTCCTCGTCCTCGTCGCGGTTGCCACGGTTCGACAAGAACAAGTTCTTTCGAGTCTGAGTCAAGTTCAACTTCAAGTTGACTGAGTCTTGCAAAGCCGTTCGGGCCCCTGGTGCACGGTCGCGGCGCCAACGCGCAGCCTCTGAGGCTCTTCCGCTGAGCAGGCCTCGCAGTCGGCTGCCGAGCCGTAGCCGACGCGGCCACGCGTCTCAGCGTCGCCTCTCTCGCGCCGCCTTCAAGTTGCGCTGCCTCGAACCTGCTCGAGGCCCCGCCTTGGTCTGCGAACTGCATTGCACTGCACTGCATTGCACTGCATTGCCTTGCATTGCATCGTCCGAGTCCTCGCCGATTCCGTCTCACGCTGACTTGGCGTGGCATCGTCGCCGCCAGAGCGCGGCTGCACACGCGATTCCCGACTTGCGGCGCAAGTGGGGCTGCGGCGCGCAAGTGGCGCAGGCGCGGCGCGCCTGGGCGATAACCCACTACCGCGCGTGCGACGCCGCGGGGCGGCCAGAGCCCCGTCGCGAGGAGAGAAGACCCGCGCGCGCGCGCGGCGGAGCGGGCGGCGGCAGGCGGCACGCAGCGGCGCGAGGCCCGGCCCCGCGCAGCGCAGCGCAGCGCAGCGAGGCGCAGCGCGGCGCAAGGGCGGCCAGGCGGCCCCGCGGCGCAGAGCGAGATGCGGCGCGCGAGGCCCGGCACGGACGCGGACGCCGCCGAGACGAGCAACAAGCGCGGGCGCAGGGCGCTCGCCAGGGCCGGCAGCGAGGGCAAGCAACACGACGTGGCGGCGGCGCTCGCAGGCGCCGGCGCCGAGCACATGCGCAAACACCGCAAGCGCCGCCGCGAGCACGCGGACGCGGCGTCCTGCGCCGCCGGAAACAGCCACGCTGCCCTGCGCCTGGAAACCGCTGCGGACGACCTCGCGCAACAGGACCCGGCGGCGGCGCCTAGTTCGCGCGCCGGCGCCAGCTCTGCCAGCTCTGCCTGCGCGGCGCAGGGCGCTGGCGCGCCGCCTAGCAAGCTGCGCCGCGTCGCGTCCGCGCGACCCAAGCGCGAGCGCGCCGCGACTCTCGCCTCAGCGACGCCCTCCACGGCCACCAGTACGGTCAGCGTGACCAGCACCAGCACCGCCGCGGCTGCCCCGCTCCCGCGCGTCCCGCTCGCCCCGTCCGCGAGCGCGCCCGCGGCGCCTGCACAGACCACGCCGGTCGCGGCCGGCGCGCCGCCCGCCAACCCGGCCTCCGCCGCCGCGGAGCAGGACCCCTGCGGTATCTGCCTCGACTCCATCGAAGAGCGCGGCATGCTGAGCTCCTGCGAGCACCGCTTCTGCTACGGCTGTATCGACAAGTGGCTGCAGCGCAGCTGCCGATGCCCGCTCTGCAAGCGCGAGGTCAAGAGCCTGCGCTCCAGCAAGACTGGCGCCTCCAAGGTCGTCGCGCCGCGCGAGCTGCGTGACACGCTCGAGCGCGAGGACGAGGAGTCTGACGACGACATCCACGACTTCCTCGACCACGTTGCGCTCGTCGCGCGCTCGCTCGGCCTGCGCATCAACTATGTGCACCGGACCCAGTTCGCGCCCGGCATGTCCGGCCTGGACGACGGCGCTACGCCGAGCCCCGAGGGCCCAGCCACGCGCCGCCGCGGCTCCCTCCAAGGCCAGCCCGCCTCGGTGCGCGCCCCCGCGTCCTCGAGCTCGTCCTCGAGCTCGTCCTCTTCATCCTCCTCGTCGTCCTCGTCCTCCTCGTCCTCCTCGTCCTCCTCCTCGTCGTCGTCGTCTTCGTCGTCGTCGTCGCCATCACCAGTACCACCTTCCGGCCCGCCTGGAGCCACCGACGCCCTTTCCGTGGGCGAGGTGCTCGCGCCTCTTGTCGCGGCCTTTGCGGAGCGCATCTTCGCGTCGGGCGGAGTCCACGCGCTCTCCGCCTGGCCAAGCACGGACGCCTTTGCGCCCTTGGAGCTCGGCTCCTCTTCCGCGTCCTCTACCACCGCCTTTGCGTCCACAACCTATGGCAGCCGCCGCTCGGGCTCACGCTCGCGCCAGCGCCGCCCCGTTCTGCAAGTGAACGACGCCGACGCCGTCCAGGACCTGCGTCAGGCCGCGCGCTCCACGCCGACCAGCTCCAGCGCCGGGACGGGCACCGGGACACCCCAGGATCCCATCGTCCTGGACGATGCCGAGTAAACACGCCCAAGCCCAGGTCCTTCGTATACATTTCCTTGCCTTCGCCAAGTTAGAGGTAGAGACTCGAGTAGCCAGCCAGCCGGCCAGCAAACCAGCACAAACCGAAGCAAGCGACGCACGGCTCTGATCACCTCCGCCGGGTCGACGTTAACGCCGACGCCGACGCCACGTGGAGCACGGGATGCCCGCGCTTTGATCCCATTTCGTGTGACGCCGCCGTGTGACTGCACCATCACGATTTTCACTTTTCATCTGGCCTTGTCCGAGAGCTTTGGTGCTCGGTCTTTTGCGCGCTAACTTGGCTACCATACAGCTCAAGTGGACGCTGGGCACTTTGGCTGCGCGCGAGTTTCCGCGCAGGTGCCCGGGCTGTTGGTACGGTCCTGGTCCTGGTCCGCCAGCACGTTCGGGTGCCGCAGCGTCTTGCTGCGCTTGAAGGAGTTCTCCGCCTGGTTCTGCGATGGCATTGCCGGCGCCTCCGAGTCCTGGTCCCTGTCCGAGTCTGCCAGTGCGTCACTGATAGAGATAGAGAGTGACCATGAGTGGCTCGGGACGGCTGCCGTGCCAAGCGCCGCGGCACGCCGCAGCAGTCACAGCAGGCAGCAGCGCCGCAGACCAAGAGGGCGAGGACCATGGGCGAGGCGGCGGCGACGGCGAGCCCGGCGGCGGCGGCGGCGGCGGGCGCCAGGCTGCCCGCGCCGGACGCGGCGGCGGCGCCAGGGCTGGCGGCGGATGACCAGCTGCTCGAGACGCTGGAGGACGCGGCGTACTGGCGCCAGGTGTGCCCGCACCTGCACGTGGGCGAGGAGGACATCGTGCAGCGCGCGGCGAAGCGCGCGGCGCAGGAAGCGGAGGCGTGGAACGAGCAGGCGCAGACGCGGCGCGAAGAGTTTGCGGAGAATGGCTTCTTCCACATGACGCACGAGGATCTGGGGCTGGGCCCGGACCACGCGGAGAAGGTCCACGCGCTGGCGCTCGGCGTGGTGCGGCTCATGCAGCACGGGTGGCCAGCGTCGTTCATCTTCATCTTCGACGAGGCGTGGGAGCTCGTGGCTGGCGCCGCGGCGCGCCTCGAGGCGGCCACGGGCGGCTCGCGCTTCATCGGCGACATGTATGCGTGGTATGTGGAGCCGGACCGCGGCGAGCGCGGCTGGGGCCCGCACCGCGACCGTATGGGCTCGGGGCCAGAGTCCTTTCGCGCCGACGGCACCTCGCGCCTCAGCACGACCTGGTTCGCGCTCACTGACGCGGGCCCAAACAACTCGTGCCTCTACGTGGTGCCGGCGACGGCGGACCCGCTCTTCCATCAGGCGGACCGCCAGGACGTGGACCCGCTCAAGGAGATCTTTGCCAACGACCCGCAGGCCTATCAGAGCATTCGCGCGTTGCCCTGCCCGCCGGGCTCCGCGTGGCACTTCTCGCACCGCATCATCCACTGGGGCTCGCACGTGCAGCGCCGTTCCACGCTCGGCCCGCAGCGGCCCGCGCAGCCGCGCATTGCCATGAGCTGGGTCGTTGGAGACGCCAACTACGAGGACCCTGCCTTTTCGCGCGACTTCTTGCCGTGCCCGCCCATCAAGCTGCGCGTCGCCTTTGTTGCCGCGCAGATCGTGGCGTACGGTGGCCAGACCAAGCATCGCAAGGGCTTCCGCACCATGTGCTTCCGCATCTTCAAAAAGCACAGCGACCTCTTCACCGAGTTTTACCGTGACAAGGTCGAGTTCATCCACTTTTGCCGCCCGGCGCCGCCGCCCGAGGTCCAGCTCAAGGAGTCCTCCAAGAAGGCGCTCGAGCCCGTCGACATTTCGCAGCTTGAGTTTGCCACGCCGCAGGACGACTCCAAGCTGGAGGGCATCAAGGGCATCTTCGGCACCGACTCGGACTCGAGCAGCGACGAGGAGGATGAGGAGGACGAGGAGGGAGACGACGAAAACGATGATGATGGCGACGCCAAGGACGCCTCGGCCTGACCATGCACAAGAGACAGAGAGCCCAAGAACCTGAAACATCCTGATACGATAGTGCTACCGTATGACGCACGCAAGTTTGCTAAGATACATACATTCTCCTTAGAGCACCTTGGGTGTGACGGGCTCGTCCACGGGCGCACTGCCGTACTGCGGGTCGCGCAGAGGCGGCAAGCGATACGTGCGGCCGCCTGTCTCCGAGGCCTGACGCGCGAGCGTCGCCAGCGCACTCCACTCAGCGCCAATAAAGGTTTTCACGCCGCGCGCCTCAGTGGACGGCGCCGGCGCGACGTGACCCTTGGAGCCGCTGGCACCCTCGCGCCGCTGCGCTGGCGCATCGTCTTGCGGAACGGCCGCCACGCCCGCTGGCAGGCGAGATCGAAGCTGGCGCACCTTGCCGGTCCAGGTCCAGGCGAGCGCGGCGGCCAGCACGAAGCCGAAGCAGATCGTGGCAAAGAGGTTGCCACCCTCTGGCCTAAAGAAGCCCTGGCGCGCCCCCAGGTCCGCCAGGTCCCTCAGCGCCGGCAGTGACGCGACCGCAACCGCACGCCACGGGAGCACCGAGAGCGTCGCGAAAGCGGCGTCGGGCCCCGCCCCCTGGGGCGGCTCGTTCCGCTGGGACGCACTGATCAGGTCCTCCAGCATGAGGCGCGCGAGGCTGGCAAGCGCCGGCCACAGGAGGGCGGCGGCACTCGTGGCGCTCGCCAGCGCGGGCGCCACCAGGAGCGCCAGCGCCTCGGCGTACAGTAGGCCTAGCCGCGGCCCGGTGCGCGTGCGCGTGACTAGACGGTAGACCGCGTGCGCCAGGCCGCCAACGTGGAGCAGGATGACGTGCCAGAAGAGCACGCTGGCCGCGCCAGGGCCGGCCTGGACCGCGCCCAGATACAGGGCCAACCAGTGCGCGAGCGTGACGAGGGCGGCAGCCGAGACCGCGTCCGCGTCGGCCTGTGAGTACGTGGGCCGCGCCCGCTGGCCCGCGAGGCCCGCGGCAAGCAGGCCCAGGTAAACAGTGGCGGCGGAGATGGCGGCCGCCACCACAAAGGCCATGAAGCCGTCGGCCTCGGAGGACACCGCGTGGTAGTGGTAGCCGTGGAAGGAGGCGTCGGCGCGGTCGTCCTCGGCCGCTGCCAGCATGACAAGGATGGCGCTCGCGAAGAAGCCCGCCACCGCGGCCACCGCAGCCATGGCCAGGACGCCGACCTCTCGCTGCCAGGAGGAGCGGGCGAATTCGGCGCCGGCGCGCATGGCCTCGAAGTTGAGGTCCTCTGGCTCGGGCGGCGGCCGCGCGAAGATGGGCTGCAGATCCTCGCCAAAGCGCGTGCGCAGCTCGCGGCCCGGCGACATCCACCAGCCGTGCGCAGGATCACGCACCGCGCCGCCGCGCGCGCGGCGCAGGGCGGCCGGCAGCGGCGACGGAAGCGAGTCGTCGTCGTCGCTGCCATGCGCCGGGTCAAGCCCGTCGAAAAACACAAAGCCGTCCTCGTCCTCGTCCTCCTCCGCGGCCGGACCCTCGGCGGCCGGCGTGTGCGACCCCACGGCGAGGCCGTCCCGCAGCACGGTGGCGGCGTCCGCGGGCGACTCAAAGGTGACGACGGCGCACCCGAGTGCCTCGACCTGGTGCGCGGTGTCCAGGTCCGCGAGGCGCTCGTCGATGCGGTCCATCCAGCGCTGCAGGCGGTCCTGTCGTCGCTCGCCCGCACGGCGCGCCATGCGGCGGCTCGTGCGGCAGCACGGCAGGCGCGCCACGAAGCCGTGCAGCGGCCGCCAGCGCTGGTGCTCCCGCTCCGCGGCGTGGAGCTTGGCGCGCAGCTCGGCGCGCAGCCTGCGCAGGCGCACCACCTCGCCCACGTCCAGCAACGGCAGCACGTTCTCCACCGGGCCGTAGTTCTCCGCGAAAAAGGCTGCGAGCCGCGGCCCGTCCGGCGCGAGGGCGGCCGCGCCGCGAAACGCCGGGCTGCTCACCATGACGCTGCGCGCCGCGACCGGCCCAAGCCGCCACGCCGCGCGCACCGCGCGCGCGTACGCCCAGGCCACGAGCGCCAGCACCACGCCCATGCACGCAGGCCGCACGCGCGGGCCAGCGGCCGCGTCCAGCGCCTCCACGGCCGCCGCGCACACCGCGCCGGCCACCAGCGCGCCGGCGCTCAGCTCCAGCAGCGCCACGTACGCGAGCTGCGCGCTCGACCCGGCCGCGGCGGTCCTCGCCGCTGCGCCGGGCCGGCCCAGGCCTCGCGCCGCATGGCCATGCGGCGCGCCGGGCCCGCCGCTCGCTGCTCCTGCTGCAGCAGCTGCAGCTGCTCCCGCTGCTGCCGCTCCCGCCGCCGCTCCCGCGCCGCCGCCGCCCGCCGCGCCGTCGCCGCCGAGCAGCGCCGCGTCCTCCGCGCCGCGCTCAACGTCCGTCATCGTTCAGGTTCTGCACGGCGCCTGCTCAGTGAGGACCCCGGATCATCTACTAGCTACGAGCTAGCCGTGTACCCGAACAAGCTGAAGCTGGAGCCGTAGTTCCAGGGCGCCAAGGAGCTCCGCCTCACAGGAAGAGCACTGGCCTCCGGCCAAGGAAAGCCCCCGAGCTCGCAAAGCCGAACAAGGTGATCGTCCCGAGTTCGAGGGCGCCATGAAGCTCGACTGGCCGAAGGCTGACCTCGGCCAGCGCCAGGGCATGAAAGGAGGCTGGAGGATCGTACTAATGTCCTCGCTGCATCATGATGGGCGTAAAGCACTCAGGGCACATGTTATAAAATGGTTGTAAAACGTTAGCAGAGCGAGTCGAGCTGAGGCGGCCGCGGCGGCGGCATCAGTCATCGAGGAGATCAAGGATGTCCTGGTCGTTGGCACCGTCGGCCTGGTCGAGGAAGACGTCGAGGTCGAGGCTTCCGAGGCTGTCGAGCTCGCTTGCGCCATCCGTTGCGGCGGCAGCCTTCAAGTTGCCGGGCGCGGGTGGCGGCGCCTTGGAGAGGTAGACGGGAGAAGGAGGAAGGTCGCTCGCGTCGCTCTTGCAGGCTGACACGGGGCTCTTTGCATGATGCGTATTGCGCATGCTCTGCGAGACGGGTGAGCTCGGGGTCTTGAGGTCGAGGAGAGCGGGCATGTCCATGCCCTCCTGGCTCTTGGTCTCGATATCCATGCTGCCGTCGGCCAAGTTCGCGTCCGCGTCTGCGTCCGCGTCCGCGTCCGCGTCCTCCTTGGCCGCGTCGGCGTGTTGCTTTCTCTTGAAGGGAGCCGGCGGCCTCTTGGGCATCGACGGCGTCTCGCGTGACTCGGCCGGAGGCACGGGTGGGCTGGCCGCGGCTGGCAGGTCTGAGGTCAAACCAAGTGCACTCTCGACCGACTTTGGCTCGTCCGGCGATAGCGGTGCAGATGTCTCAGAGTCCAAGACGGAACCCGAGGACGACGAGCCCGAGGAGTCGGAATCTGAATGCGAGTCCGAGTCCGAGCCCGAGTCCGAGTCCGAGTCCGAATCAGAGCCCGAGTCCGAGTCTGACTTATCCGCTTCCGAGCTCGAAGACGAGGAAGCCCCGGAGGAGCTGCTTGATGAGGAGGAAGAAGTCGACGAAGAGGTGGAAGGGGACATGGGCGAGCCTACTTCGAAGCTTGGAGTCGTGGAAGGCCCCTTTTCCATGTCTGGAGCGATCGTTGCGGTGGGAGGCGACACGGGCGTGCCTGCCTCGATGACCGAAGTCGCCGATGGCACGGTGTCCTTGGCGGCGGCGTCCGACGTCGTGACGTCCGCGGCCGCGACGTCTGCAATGTCCGTCGTGAACGCGATCGTCTCTGCAGTCGTCGGCTTTGTCTCCGTGTCCTCGCCATCCCCATCCCCATCCTCATCATCATCATCATCATCAGAGCCCTCGGCGCCCGAGACCGAGACAGGGGCCGAGGTCGGCGAGGTGGAGGACGAGTGCGAGGAGACGGCCGAGGAAGAAGAGGAGGAAGAGGAATGGAGAGACATGGGGCTGCCAAAGGCACGGTCCATGGGCTGCGCAGTGGGAGGCGGCGTCTCCTCGGTGACCGCAACGCTGGAAGAGGAGATCCGAGCCTGGGCCGCGACCTCAGCCTGATGCTCCACGACCTCCTCGACCTCGTCGTGCATCGCTGTCTCCGTCGCGGACGAGGAGGCGCCCCCGGTTTTGACAGAGAGCACCTTGAAGCGAGCGGCGCGCTTGGCTTGTGCCACGCGGCGCGCCTCGCGCTTGTCGGGGCGCCACAGCGAAGAGGAATCTGAGGTGCGCACGGACTCGGAGTCGAGGACGGAAGCCCTGCGCTGGCGGCCGGGCGAGCCCGGACGCCAAGGGTCAAGCTTGGGAACGCTCTCGACGAGGTGGCGCGGCGTTGGGGCCTCCTCGAGCGTAGGCGAGGAGGCGCGACGCGCGCGCGGTGAGACTGGCTTGGCCTGGAGTAAAATGTCGCGAGCCTGGCGGCCGTCGTAGGACGTGGGGCTCCAGACCTTGGCCTCGTCGGTTGCGTCGATGGTGTCCGCCGAAAAACGTGTGCGCGTGCGGTCGTCCTCCTCCTTGTCGAGCATGCGGCGCACGGTCTGCAGCGCGTTCTGAATTTGCGAGTGGCGTTCGTGCATGGAGGTGAGGTGGGCCTCCTTGTCCTGCGGGGAGCGCGGCTCGATGAGGTGCTTCGGGGAGACGCGGCCGGAGGTGTTCCGCAGCTCGGTTTCAACCTCGGCGATATTGCGCGCGGAGAAACGCACGTTGCGCCGCTCCTCGTCGAGGATGCGCAGGTGGTGATACAATCGCTCCTTGCGCTCTTCAATGCGGCGCGCGTCCTCGTAGAGGCGCATTGTCTGTTCCCTGTCATAGCTGTACTTGCGCTGGCGCTGCAACTCTGGCGCGCTGGCGTCAAAGGCGGTGTCCGCGGCCTCGTCGATTCGGCGATCATTCTCGTAGCGCAGGTCGTCCAGGTGCACGCGCAGACGGCGCGCGTCCTGATAGAGGCGCACGTAGCGCGGCGAGTTGGCTGCGAAGCCGGATGCCGCGGAAGAGGCGGATGCGCCGCTGCTGCCGCCGCCGACTCCGCCCCCGCCACCGAGGCGGTCCAATAGGATGGCGTCCAGCTTGCGCGAGAGCGGCTCGACGCGCGGCGCGAAGGTGCACTCCTTGAGGTCGTCCTTTTCGCGAGCCACGTCAAGTGAGTGCTTTGTCCTCGGGTCCTTGGCATGCCAGCGTTTGCGCGCCACCGTCGCGGTGCCCGTGGCGTGCAGGAAGTTAATACGCTTCATGTTCCACTTGCCGAGGTGGCGCTGCACGAGGCTCGTGTCTCGCGCCAGGAGCGATTCTCGCTGCAGGCGGCGCTTCGCCTCGAGCCGCTTCGCGTCCATGTAGAGCCGGACGCTGACCTTGTGTGCCTCCTCGCTCGACAGCACGCGAACCGCATCGCTGTCGGGTCTGGTTACGCTGCGCGGCGCAAAGGTGCACTCCTGCATGATGCGGTCCAGGATGGTGTTGCGCAGCGCGTGGCGACGCGCTTCGCGCTGCGCTAGAATGAGTTCGCTGCGCTCTGGCAGTGGCTTGTGCTCCTTGTTGGTCTCGCGCCACGACGACGAGCGAGCCACGAGCTTGGGCTGGAAGGTGCAGTCCTTGAGACTCAATTGCGTCTGGCGCGCCTCACGGGCACGCGCGGCCTCCTCGAGCGCCTCCTTGTCGGGGCAGAGCCGCGCGGGATTTGGCGGCGGCGTGGGGGCGACCGCGCGCGCTGGCTCTGGTGTCGAGTCGGCGCCGCTCGCGTCACCGCCTCGGCCGCGACCGCGTCCTCGGCCGCGACCTCGGCCGCGGCCCCTGCCTCGACCCCGGCCGCGGCCGCTGTTGTGGTTGGTGCGCGGCTGAAAGCTGCACTCCTTTTCGGGCAGCTCACGCTTCGCCTTGAGCGTTTGCTGCGTGGCGGCCGCCGTGGCATGCAGGCGGTCGAAGACGCGCGCCTTGCCGCCACGGCCGCGCCGCCGCGCGGCGCGCGGCGTGATGGACGGCGAGAAGGAGCACTCAGGGTCGAGCTCGCGTCGCTTCTCCTTGAGGCGCTCCGCTTTGGTCTGCGCGGCCATGTAGAGCCGGTCGTAATGCTCCTGGTCGCCGGAGGCCCCGAAGCGGGACGCCATGCGCGTGAGCCGCGGCGCGAACGGGCACTCTGCCGCCTGCAGCTCTCTTGACTTGGCCTGGAGGTGCTCCTTGGCCGTGAAATAATCGCGGTACAGCCTATCCACGCGTCGCTCCTTGGGCGCAGCAGCCCGGGCCTTGGGCGCCGCTGCGTCTGCATTGCTGCTACTCCTGCTGCTGCTGCTGCTCGTGCTCCCCTTTTCACCGGCGTCGCCGGCGTCAGCGCCGGCGACGGCGTCGGCGTCGGCGACGATCTCGACGGCGTCAGCGCCAGTGGCACTGGCGCCGTCGTCAGCCCCGGCCCTGTTCGTCGCGGCCGCGGCCTGGCCGCCCGCGTCGGCCATGGTCTGCAGCGCGCGCCGCCGGCCCCCGCCCCGCTGCGCACTGCGCGCCGCGCCACCGCGCCGCGCTGCGCCGCACTGCGCGAGCCGCGACGCCGCGGCGGCGGCGTCCGAGTCCGCCTCGCCGGCCCCGGAGTCGTCGGGTCCGAGGCCGCGCCGCCACAAGTGCAAGTGCCAGTGCTTGCTTGCTTGGTTGGCATTGACAAAGCTTGGTTGGCCAAAGGGGCGGGCACGTGCAGCGGCGGCGCGGACCCCGGCCGGCGAACGGATAGGTGCGCCAGGATTTCCTCGTGTAGGGAATCGCGTCATCGCCAGCGCCGCGAGCGCCGCGCAGCGCCGCGCGATGGCGGCGCAAGAGTCAAAGGCGGTCACGGCGCCCGCGGTAACGGCACTGGCGGTAAGGACGGCCCAACAGGTGCAGAAAGGGCTGTGCTCGAGAGAGTGTCGTGTCCAGGTTGGGGTGCCTGGTCTTGCGGGGGGGACAGGTGGGCGAGGGGCGATGCTGCGGGCGGGCTGTGGCTGTGGCTGGAGCAAAGGACTGGAGAAACAGGACATTCATTTTACCATTGCTGATTCTAATTACCAAGAAGGGAGAAGACCTTTGCAAAGAGCTTGGCGGAAAGAGGGACGGGCTGGTTGAATACGTCGCCGGTCTTGGCGGTCTCGATGGTGGCCGCCAACCGCGTGCCCTGGTCGATAGCGCGCTTGGCGTCGAGCTCCGAAGCCTCCTCGGCACCGCCAATGAGGAAGCGCTGAATCGAGGAGGACGGGGCGGCGCCGGCGTCCCAGAGCGCGCGCTCCGGCTCCTGGCCGGCGCAAACGACAACGTGGTCCACATCCAGGAGGCGGGACTCACCCTTGACGGTGATGTGAAAGCCCTGGTCGTCGACCTTCTCGTACTTGCAGTTGCGCAACATATGAACACCGCGCTCGCGCAGCGCGGTGCGGTGGATCCAGCCCGTCGTCTTGCCGAGGTTGGCGCCCATCTTGGTCTTGCCGCGCTGCAGGAGGTAGATTTCGCGCGGAGCGGACTCCTCGTGCGGGGTCGGCGACGAGGACATGAGGCCGCCCCGGCCCTCGTTGGCGAGGTCGATCTTCCACTCGTTGGCGAAGTTGCGCAGGTCGGCGTCCGAGGCGATGCCGGGCGCCGGGCCATCTTGTGTGAGCTCCTTGCCGTGGGGATCCGAAAGAAACTCGGCGACGTCGAAGCCGATGCCGCCGGCGCCGATGATGGCAACGCGGCGGCCCACGCGGACGCGGCCCTCGAGGACGTCCACGTAGCTGACGACCTTGGCGTGGTCGCTGCCCGGGAAGCGCACCTTGCGCGGGCGCACGCCAGTGGCGAGCACGACGTGCGTGTAGCCCTGTGCGGCGAGCTCGTCGAGGGAAGCGGCGGCCTGGCCCAGGCGCAGGTCAACACCGAGGCGCTGCAGCTGGACCGTAAAGTAACGCAGCGTCTCAAAGAACTCCTCCTTGCCCGGGATGCGCTTGGCCATGTTGAACTGTCCACCGATGGTCTTGCTGCGCTCGAAGAGCGTGACGTTTAACCCGCGCTCGGCGCAGCTGGCGGCGCAGGCCAGGCCGGCCGGACCGGCGCCGACAACGGCGACCTTGACGGCGGCGCGCACTTGAGCCGGCGCCGGGTCGAGACGCAGCTCGGTCTCGTAGCAGGCGCGTGGGTTGACAAGGCAGGACGCACGCTTGCCGGCGAAGGTGTGGTCGAGGCAAGCCTGGTTGCAGCCGATGCAGGTATTGATGCCGTCCTCGTCGCCGGCTTGCGCCTTGGCAACCCAGTCCGGGTCGGCCAACAGCGGGCGCGCGAGCGAGACCAGGTCGGCGTAGCCGTCGCGGAGAATCTCCTCGGCCGTGCTGGGCATGTTGATGCGGTTTACGCTACAGAGCGGGATGTCGACGGAGCTCATGAGGCGCTTGGTGACCCAGGCGAAGCCGCCGCGCGGCACGGCCGTGGCAATGGTCGGGATGCGCGCCTGATGCCAGCCGATGCCCGTGTTGATGATGCTGGCACCTGCCGCCTCGACCTCGCGCGCCAGCAGTTCGATCTCGTCCCAGGTGGACCCCCCCGGCACGAGGTCCAGCATGCTGAGACGGTAGATGATGATAAAGTCCGGGCCGAGCGCCGCGCGAATGCGGCGCACGATCTCCACCGGGAGGCGCATGCGGTTCGCGTAGTCGCCGCCCCAGGCGTCCGTGCGCTTGTTGGCCTCGAGTGTGAGGAACTCGTTGATGAGGTAGCCCTCCGAGCCCATGACCTCGACGCCGTCGTAGCCGGCCTCGCCCGCCAGCTCCGCGGCGCGCACGAAGTCGTCGATCGTCGACTCCACTTCGCTCGCCGACAACGCGCGAGGCTTGAACATGCTGATCGGCGACCGCAACGCCGACGGCGCCACGGCCCAGTGGTGGTACGCGTAACGGCCAGCGTGCAAGATTTGCATGGCGATCTTGCCTCCCTCCGCGTGCACCGCATCCGTCACGCAGCGATGGTGATCGCGCTCGCCTGTTGTGCTCATCTTGGCGGACATGTACACGACGCGGCCTGCATTGTTGGGCGCCACGCCGCCCGTCACGCACAGCCCAACACCGCCGCGCGCACGCGCCGCGTAAAATGCCGCCATGCTCTCGAGGCGCCCGCCCGTCTTGATCTCCTCCAGCCCGCTATGTATGGACCCCATGAGCACGCGGTTCTTGAGCTGCACGCGGCCGCCATTCAGGTCCAGCGGCCGCAGCAGGTTCGTGAAGCGCTGGCTTGCCATGTTCGTTGTCTCGGACTCGGATAACTCGGGTTGCTTTCAGGTTTGGGATGAACTTGACCGTCTGACTCTGAGGTAAGTCAGCCTTACAGGGATCCCCGCTTCGAGAGAGGGAAGAGAAGAGAGCCTTGGTGGCTCTTCTCGTCGAGCCGCTACAGGACGAAGTCGTAATGAGCGTGGGTTACCTGCGCGTCGCCGTGCCTGCTCGCCTGCCCGCCTGTCTGGCCTGCGAGGAGCCCGCTAAGCGCGGGGGCACCTGGCGTCCACGCGAGGCCGCCGCCGCCGAGCAGCGCCGCCGATCCCGGTCTGCACGACGCGCGTCTAGCCGAGGTTGCTCCTGGCAAGCGACATTTCACCTCCTGCGCGCAGGAGATGCCCAACCGCTTGCGGGAATTCCCGGCACGGCGATGATGTCATGCGAGCACACGTGCAGTGTCATCGGATCGAGGACGCGGGCCGGCCGGCGGCCACTGCACTGGCTGCCAACGTAGTCGCTGCGTCACGCCTCCGCCGAGTCTGCCAGCGAAGTTCTTCCCTTTCCAACTCCTTGATGCCGAGCCGCAGGTCCCCGGCCTGGGCCTGCTCCCAGCGGACAGAGTCAGTCACAGCGCCAAGGCTTTTCGGACATTGGCGCTCCAAGGGGATCTTCGGACATTGGCCATGAAAATCAAACAAGCTAACTAGCCTACAGGATGGTTTGGTATCTTCTCGACAGTAAGTACTTAGGAACTCGGAAGCACCCGGCCCTCTCTGACTATGACAGACTCGGACAGAGCGAGCCGTCCGTTCCTGGTCCCACCAATGGTAATTAACACCACACAAAGCAGATGGGACGCGGACATTGCAACAGCTCAAAAGTTCTCCTTGTGGAGCTCGAAGCGACAGTGATCGTCGACGGAAGAGTACTTGTGGCAGTACGTCTTGAGGTCTTTGCCGATAATGGGCGTGCCGCAAAAGCAAACGCCGACGCGATGAATGTGCGGAAGGCGGTTGTGCTTGATGAGCGCAAAGATGTCGTCCCAGGGAGGACGACCGTTCCAAATCCAGATGTCGCCCTTGCGGTTGGCGAACTCAGTCTTCGGATCGGCCCTGGCCTGCTCGACCAACGCGGGCAACTGCTTTGAGGAGACGGTGGGGTTGAGGAGGGCGACCTCGAGGTCCTCGGCGGTAAAGCCGAGGTCCACGTTCATGCCTGCCTGGCGCGTGGCACTCTCCTCGGCGTTCATGACGGGCAAGGCACCCATGGCGACGCTGGGTTCGCGCTGCACGCGGCTGCCATCCTTGGGCGCGCTGGTAACAAAGAGGTGGATTTGGAGGCGGTTGCGGGCGTGGTCCAGGGCACCGGCGGCGTAGTCGCTGGCGACACCGCGCTGGAGCTCGTGAAGCAGCGTGATGAACCAGCGAAAGGAGAAGATCTCGGAGTGGCGGACGACGAAGAAGAAGTGGATGGTGCTAGGATTGAAGCCCTTCTTCCACTTGTGGCGCAGGACTGACTGGATGATGGCGGAGGAGGGCGTGAGGCCGATGCCGGCGCCGACGAGCATGACCTCATCGTACTCGGAGTAGTGCTGGGCTGGCGCGGCGTGCGGGCCGTCGACTTGGATGAGCGGCAGGCCGTCCGGACCGAGGTGCTTGCCGCGCTGCGACACGCCCTGGCTGTCCAGGTGCGAGAGCACGAGGGAGAAGTTCTCGCCCTTGCAGGCGGAGGCGGGCGCCATTTGCTTGAAGCGCTCGCAGAGCTGCCAGGTCCAGGAGCCCTCGCGCTGCACGCGGATGTGCAAGGTGACGTATCCGTCCTTCTTTTCAAGGTCCTCGTAGGCCGAGGAGATGGTGAAGGGGTGCCACTCGAAGGGCGAGATGCCGGGTGCGAGCAGGTGCAGGTACTGGCCCTCCTTGAAGACGAAGTCGCCCGCGCGCGCCGGGAAGAAGCTGAGGCACATGACGGGCTTCTTGTAGACGACGGAGGCAACGAAGAAGCTCTTGCGGCCCTTGCGCTCGCGGTAGAGGCGCTCCGCAATGTAGGCAAAGAGCGGGATGCAGCCCCAAGCCCAGAAGCGCGGCGCATGCGCGAACATGCAGGCGAAGAAGATGAGAAACCCGTGGTGCGCGTTCCAGAAGATTTCGTAGTGCGAGCGCTTGACGCGATTTTGTGCAGCCGTGTAGATGGCGTACATGGCGAAGGTGATAAGGAAGCCAGACACGAATGCGCCGGCCTGAAAGATGGACATGGTCGCCTCGGGCGCCTTCCAGAGGTTGAGCATGTGGAAGCCAATGTGGCCCACGGCGCCGATGAGCACGAAGATGGCGATGAACTTGTGCATGACGATGTTCTTGCGCAACGGCGGCATGTACTTGGCGACGGCGGAGGAGCCCGTGACGGAGACGTTGTTGAGCTTGCGCACGAGCGTGCGCAGCACAGGCAGCAAAATGACGCTGCAATTAAAGTTGAGCGTCTGGCCAAAGGCCTTGGCAAAGGGCGCAAAGTCCGAGAGGCAGGCGTACTGATTGGTGGGCGCGCATGCCGTCTGCAGGTCATCCACCAGGCTTATCCAGGAAACCAGGCGCTGCAGCCAGAGCACGATGTTGATGGCCACATAGACGCCGACGAAGAGGACCTGGCCCACGGAGCCGGTCTCCTCCAGGTGGCGCCAGAAGCGCGCCAGGCGCCCGCTGCTCTTGCCGGCCGCGGTGTCGTCGTCCGGCGCCGTCTTGGACGCTTGGCACTTGCACAGCAAGAAGGACTCGTGCACAACGTTGTGCGAGGTGAGCACCTCCTTGTTCTGATACGCGACGAGATTGGCCGCGGCGCTCATGAGCATGACGCCGGCGGCCAGCATGGTTGGGTACGAGAAGAACGCACCAAAAGCGAACACCGCGTAGAGCGCGGCGCGTACCCAGGAGCGCGCTCCAGATGGCGAGCCCTCGCCCGGCAGCCAATCTACGCGCCGCAGTCCGTAAACTTTCTCCCAGGCAAGCACGAGGAGGCCCACCACGACGCAGTACGGCCCGCAAAACATTATCGCGAAGAGGAGGTCGCCGGCCGCTGGCCGATCCGCAATCTCCTGCGCCCACATGATGGTGAGGAAGCCGCAAACCACGTTGCTCAGGCCGGCCGCGTAGCCGAGATTGTGAGCCCACAACGAGTACCCGATGCTCGCGGACCCGCGCGGCTCTTGGCGCTGGGGCTTCTGCTGCTGATGCTGATGCTGCTGACGCTCCACCTCGAGTCGCTGCACCTGTCGCTGTGCCAAAGTCGAGGATGCGGCCGTGGCCGTGGCCGTGGCGGCGGGGGCGGCAAAGTGGCTCGGCTTGGCCGGCTTGGGTGGCGGCAAGGGCGGCATGCTCGGCGTCGTCGAGTAGGCGGCGACCACCGGCATGGGAGCGGCGACCGCCACGACCTCTTCCTCCCCCTCTGCGTGCAGCATCGTGACGTGCGGCGGGCTTGCGTCTGCCTGGTCCACGATTGAGGCCTGCAGGCTGCTGGTGACGAGGACGAGAGAGCGCGGAGAAGAGAGGGGGGGGTGGGGCGGTTGGTTGAAAGGGAGGGGGGGGGACGCTTCGGGGCGATGCGGCGCGCCTCTGTGACGAGTCGCGTGCTCTCCTAGCTTTGGCCACCTTGCGAGCCTCGTGTCACGAGATCGCACGACGGTCCACGACCGCCTTTGCAGCTTTGCTCGCTCATGGCGCTCTGCCATGGCTGGTGGGACAACGCGCGCAGCCGGAACTTCCCCGCGGAGAACACAACACGCCCCGCCATGCATCCAGCGGCGAGCGCGCCGGACGTCGCGGATTCGGGCCGCCGTCTCCCAGGACTCTCCCTCGCAGTAGGTAGGCCTAGCCACGGTCCGAAGAACGTGGAGACGGCCTGCCAGTGCAGTGGCGGCCGGGCTGGCCACAGCCTGAGACACAAGCCGCGCGGCACCTGCTCAGCTGCCTCAAGGCGGACAACTGGCTCTTGTGCTGCTCGTGCGCCGCGAGACTCGTCCACGGGCAGGCCCGGGCTGGCACGCCACAATGGCCACAATTCCGCGGGACACGCTGCGGCGACGGGACGTTCGGCCGGTGCGCCCTGCATCAGGCAGGCTCGCGCGCAAAATCTCGACGCGGCGCCGGTGCGCAGCCAAGTCGTCTTGCGCCGCAACCGGCGCAACGTCCGTCCTCATGAAGGCGGCGCGGCGCCCCAGCGAGCGGTCACGGCTCGCTGGGGCGCGAGCGAGCGGCCACGGCTCGCTCGCGCGGCGAGCTAACCGTGAATCAATCTGATCATCTCGTCCACGCCGCGTCGACCAAAGCAATCGCACGAGGCCTACACGCGAGCGAACCTCTGCTGCGCGACGCGCGCGCGGTTCGGGCGCGGCGCGCGACCATGGACGCAAGCTGGGAGGTCTTCGAGACGCCGGACGTGGCGGAAGCCGAAGGCGGCGGCGGCGGCGGCGCGGCGACCGTCGCGACGGCGGGCGGGGGCGCGGCGGCGGCGGGCGGCGGCGCGGCGCGCGAGGACGAGGGCGTGGACGCGTCGGCGGTGCCGGAGCCCGAGCGCGTGTTCGAGGTGTTCGCAGGCCGGAGGTTCGTGGTGGACAAGAAGGCGAGCGGCGCGCGCAGACCGCCGGAGCTGGCCGGGACCTTGCTGGAGTCGCCCCTGGAGCGCTTCCAGCGGTTGCAGGCCGAGGTGGCAGAGCTGTGCGAGGACCTAGCCGCGGACGACGATGGCGAGGAGGAGGACGGCGGCGCGCACAGCGATGCGTACGAGCAGCTGACGCGCGGCGTGCGCGAGCTGCAGCGGACGCTGGGCGCACTCAAGGGCCAGCAGGGGCTCGGCCCGCTCGTGAGCAACGAGGAGAGCAGCGCCGAGGAGCGCGCCGCGGCACAGGCACTCAACCGCGCGCGTGCCGACGCGCTTCGACAGCGGCTGGGCCAGCGCGCGGCAGAGGCCGGCGGCGAGGACGCGCAGCAGCAGGTGCTGAGCGTGGATCTGCTGTACGCGGCGCAGGGCGCCGGCGAGGACGCGGAGGCGGCCGGCGCGCTGGAGGCGCGCGTGGCCGCTCTGGAGGCCGCTCTGGGCGAGGGTCGGGGCGCGCGCGGCCCGCTCGTGGGCGCCGTGGCCGCGCTCGAGGAGCACCTGAGCCTGCTGGACGAGGGCCGGCTGAGCCACCTGGCGCAGAAGGCCAAGGCTGTGAGCAAGGAGCTCGAGGACTCGGCTCGCCTGCGGCAGCGGCGGCGCGCGGCCGAGGCCGAGGCCGGCGCCGTGCCATCGCGCGAGGCCGCTGACCTGCTCAGGAAGCTCGACAACTGCGATGCGGTGGCCTCGAGCCTGCCTGCCATCGTCGACCGTCTGCGCACCGCGCAAGAGATTCACCAGCACAATGCCAACCTGCACGCGCGGCTGGACGAGCTTGACCGCGTCCAGGCCGACTTGCAAGAGGCCGCCAAGCTCGACCGTGAACTGCTGGACACCCTCCAGCAGAGCCTCGCAGAGAACCTCGACCGCGTGCAGGCGCTCCTCGGCACGGACGCCGCCTGACGCTTGCTTTTCCCCTACTTTTGTTGACACAATGACATCTTTACAATTTACAGGGTATTCGCTGCCGCTGTACTTGCTCTGGTCTGCGCAGCACGCATGTGCAGGAGGCGGTTGACCTGCAGGGCGGAGAGGTCGTTGACAAAGGGTGTATCGCGGCGGCCGTCAATGCAGGCATTGTGCATGGTGGCGCGCTGGCGCGCGCCGTGCGAGTCCACGAGCGTCTTGAAATCGTCCGCCTCCGGCATGGAGGCAAGGCTGGCAAGGCCATAGATGACAATGACGGCGAGGCTCGCCACGCTCAGGAACAGCGGTGCTGCGAGCGCAAAGTACACGTCGGGCGTCAGCCCGCGCAGCGCCTCGGTCCAGGCGCGCGCCTCCTCGCGCAGCGCCGCCGCGTCCGTCTCATTGAGCTCGTTGCTCGCGAGCAGCGCCCACACGCGGACGAGCGCGGTCTGCGCCGCCTCCTCCAGCTGCAGCGCCGGGCCGACGGTCCAGGCCAGCAGCGCCAGCGCCGCGAGCGCGCCAGACACCAGCACCACGAAGCCCTGGAGCGGCCGCATCGGCGCGGCGACGCGCCGTCACTGGCCAGTTTTTTTGGCAGGCGGGCTTGCCCGCGCTCTCATCACTGTCAGTCAGGCTCAAGGAGTCCGAGTCCTCAAACGATCTTTTGGGCGGCAAGACTCGGACGCTCACCCCCTCGCGTCATAGAGAAACGGCGATGGTGGGGGGCAAGACAGCGCAGCGCCATCGGATGGCCATGAGAGAGAGCAGCAGCGCGGCGGCGCAGCAGCAAACCTCAAAGCGAAAGCGCGAGAGGAGCGACGGCGTCGCGCGGTACGTGCAGCGCGTGGGCGGGAGCGAGTGGCCAGGAGCAACGCTATGCTGTGCTGCGCTCGAGCTGTCCGAGGCCGCTGCCCGAGCACGAAGAAGCAGCCGGAAGGACCAGCACCAACTTGAAGGCCGGTGGGCCGGGGCAAAGGCAAGGCGGTTGGTGGCGAGGAACGACGAGGGCGAGGAGACCGCGATGAAGACGAAATGCTTGGCACCAGTCGGAGCCCGGGGACACCTGGTGCATCTATGACGATTAAGCTTTTTTGGAATTACCGACTGAGCGGGAGGGGCGCGTCGGGGAGAGGAGGGAGCGGCAAGAGTTTCGAGCAAGGAGACTAACTGTGTCCCTTTGACAGCAAGAGAATGTCAGCATAGATCGCTGCCGGCGAGGCTTGGCAAACAGTCTCCAGGTCAAAGCTCAGGTCAAAGCTCAGGTCAAAGCTCAGGTCAAAGCTCAGGTCAAAGCTCAGTACGTGTCTGCAGTATGAGAGAGGGAGAGACCGCGATGAAGACGAAATGCTTGGCACCAGTCGGAGCCCGGGGACACCTGGTGCATCTATGACGATTAAGCTTTTTTGGAATTACCGACTGAGCGGGAGGGGCGCGTCGGAGAGAGTATAGAGAGCATCGTGCAGGGAGACTGACCGTGTTCTTTGACTCCACCTGTAACAGGAGAATGCCATCATCATAGTCAGCTCCCGCGAGGCCTCATGTCAAGTCGACATGCGCGGTACGTGTCTGTTTTGTTGTGTGGGAGAGAGCAAAATCCTGAGGCGAGAGAGACCCGCGATGAAGACGAAATGCTTGGCACCAGTCGGAGCCCGGGGACACCTGGTGCATCTATGACGATTAAGCTTTTTTGGAATTACCGACTGAGCGGGATCGCGCGCGCGCGCGAGAGAGAGAGAGAGAGAGAGAGAGATGGGGGGATGTAGAGAGAGACTTGGTCATGTTGCGAGACGACTAACAAGTTAAGGTTTGCTTCCTGGCGACCTGAGCAGACAGCAATGTGTAAAAAAATGCTCTGTACATACGACTTTGATGATTTCGAATTGAACATTACGAATTGCACAACACAAACGAGGCGTGATCTGCTGATCGTTTGCTTGCTTTGCTTGGTTGGCTCTGATGATCGTTTGCTTGCTTTGCTTGCTTTTGCTTGGCTCTGATGATGATAATTTGCTTGCTTGATTTGCTTGCTAACTTATGTGTCAAACGGCAGTGGTTGCCGAGGCAAAGAGATCGTCATCACGACCATGAGCCGATACGGAGTCACGGTGGAGCTCGTAGTCGTCTTCATCGTCCTCACCGTCGTCATCGTCGGCGGCAGCATCAGGATCGTCTTCATCGTCGCTGCGCATGCCCGCCTTGGCGCCAATGATCTCGGATAGCGTCTGCTCGCGGTCGCCGACCCAGAGTGTGCGCTTGGAGACGCGCTTGCTCTGCGCCGGGGGGACAACGGGCTCAAGGCGGAGCCAATTATTGGTGTCGAGGTTGACGAGGTCGGAGGTGTGGAACTTGCCGTCGTAGGCGGTGCGGCGAAGCTCGGGCGCGAAGTCCTCGCAAACGCGGCGCAGCGTCTCGATCTTGTCGTTGAGCTGCTCGGCACTGAGGTCGTACTCCCACGCGTCCTTGGCAACCTCCCAGAGCTGGAGGTAGGCCTGCGAATACGCCTTGCGGGAGACGACGAGGAGGTCCTGCTTGAGGGTGTAAAAGTTGGCGACCCAGGCGGGCTGGTACTTGGCGCGCTTGCTGCGGAGGCGGCGGCGCTCCATGACCTCCTCGTGGCCCTGGACGACCTTGGCGTAAAAGGAGACGAGCGCGCGCTGCGCAGCCTGGCAGGCGTGGACGCGAGCGATGGTGGACTGCATGACGGCGATGCACTGCTCGCGCATGAGGTCGAAGAGGACAAAGTCACCGCCCTGGCCGGCGAGCTCCCAGAGCTGGAAGCTAATGTAGAGCGCCGGAACGAGGTCCTGCATGGCGGCGAGGTACTTGAGCGTGCGCTTCATGACCTCGAGGATGATGGCGTCGTCCTTGAATGCCTTGCGGAAGATCTTGAGGAGCGCCTTGCGGGTGAGCGGAGGCTTGGCGTGCGGGTCGTGCTCCTGGAGCTTCTCCTTAATGCGCGGTGCGGCGATGCGAAAGGCCTCGGGCAGGAGGCCCTGGGCGGCCTTGTCGTCGTCGAGCAGGTAGGTGGCGTCTGCGTCCGGGCCGAGCTCGGCGTGGGGCGGGAGGCAGAAGCGGTTCTGCTTGGACCAGGCGCCGATGTCGACGAGCGAGGCCTGGACATCGCGCGAGTCGTACTTGGAGAGCAGAGCGGCGCGCACGAGGGGCACGTCGCAAAGCGAGCGCAGGCAGACATTGGCCATGTTCTCGTAGTTGACAAAGGTCTGGTTCTTCCACGAGTTGAGGAGATCCGTGGGCTGCAGCGAGCGCGTCTTGGGGTCGGAGAGCTTGGCGTCCATGGAGAAGAAGCCGGAGATGACGCGCATCTCGTTGAGCAGGACGTCCTTGAGCAGGTTGCCGAGGCGGCCGAGCTTCTCGCGCGAGGCGCGGCGGCAGTAGCCGCGGTAGGCGTAGTCGCGCGCGCGCACGAGGTCCTCGCGCGAGTTGAGCAGCAGGCGAAAGAGCTTGTCGTGCGCGATGGGCCGCATGCCGCTCTGCAGCGGCATGGTGGCGCCGCCCCAGACCTCCTTGCGCTGCAGGAGCTCGAGGTAGCGGATGCGGCGCTCGATCTCGCGGTGCGTGCTGGCCTCGAAGATGCTCATGATGCGCAGCTTGTGCACGGCCCAGAGCTTGAGCTCGTGCAGGCAGAGCGCCAGCGGCGTGATCTGCTCGCGCTTCTTGCGCAGCACCTTGCCGAGCGGCACGGAGCCGTGGCGCACGCGCAGCTCGCCGCTCGACTGCGCCGTGCAAATGTGCGACACCATGCTCTGTGCCACCTCGGACATGATGCGGTCGCTGTTCTGGTTGCGGAAGTGGTCCCGCCAGTACTCGAAGTCTAGCGAGTCCACGAACTGCTGAAAGTCGCGGAACGGCACGGTGCGCGGCTCCTTGCCCTCGCTGTGCTTGGAGCGCAGCACCGAGTCGCCGGGCAAGAAGCTCTCCGCGTCCGGCAGCGAGCCGCCGCGCAGGCCCACGGGCAGCTCCGACCCGTCGCCGCCGTTGCCGTCGTCGCCGTCGTGATCCTCGGCGTCCAGCTCGGGCGGCGACCGGTCCAGCCCCAGCGGCGACGGGACCGACGACCCGGCCGCCAGGCTCGTCGCGGACCGCACCAGGTCGCCGCCCAGCAGGTTCGCGAAGGTGTCGCTCTGCGCCAGCCGCAGCAGGTCCGCGGCGCTCTCCTCCATCTCATCGTCCAGCGGGTCGCACAGCGCCGACTTGTACGCCTGGTGAATCAGCTTCATCTGCACCTGCTCATTCTTCTTCCACCGGTCCGGCGGCGCGCCCATGAGCGTCGACGTGTCCACCATCTTGCCGCCCCAGAGCGCGCTCTGCGCCGCTGCGAGTGGGTTTGCCGCGCCAAGCCGCGCCAAGCCGCGCCGAGGCAAGCGCGTGCTGCGCGTGCTTTTCGCCCTCGCCCGCGCCGCGCGTGCCGCCAGTGCGCACCCGCCTCAGCCTACAAGTCGACGCTTGCCCTTTCTCGCCGCCGCGCCCACTTGCACTGATGGCTCAGATGGCAGAAAGGCAACTTGTTGGTTGAAGTGCCTGGCAGGGCAGCTCGCTGCTACCGTGGGCTAGTCAGGCCCCGTCCAGATCATGCAGTGGCTGACAGACAGTGACAGTGATGGTGAGTGGCAGACTGTGCACGAACGCCCGGGCGGCCGGGCCGTGCTGGCCGCCCTGCCTTGCCCCGCCCTCCGAGTCCGCTTTGGCGCTCGCCACTGCCACTTCAAGTCCGCAGGGCAGCCTGGCCTGGCAGCCTGACAGCCAGCCCGCCAGCCAGGAGGTCGACGCCAAAAGGGAGCCGGAGCTGTGCGGTCGCAGCCTGGCAGCCCGCCCTGGCGCCGGCAGCGGAGCTCTCCGAGGCGAGGCTCGAAGCTCGGCTTGATTCGGAGCTGGCTTGTTTCAAGTTGCACGGCACGAACAGACCGCGGCGTCGCCGCAACTGCGACGGATAGAGGTACACAAGGCGGGTCATGACCACAAGGCGGATTTGGGACAGCCGGGACAACACGGCGATAACTTACGGTCTGTGGCAAGAAGAGTAATTCATGATGATCTTACGCGTGAGGATCCGGTGCCAAGGCAGGTTGGACGAGACACGCCGGACCTTTTTGGTTTTGTTGTTCAAGTTGTGACAAGAAAGGAAAACAAAAGAAGAAACAAACGATTACGATTATCAAATGTGTGTGACAGGTACAACAGAACAGATGGGATGATGGTGATGATGAGCCGCAACCCGCTTGGTGGATCTTGTTGATGTCGTTCTTGATACTGCGCGTGCTCTACGCTGCTCTACGCTAGAGCAAGCACGCACCGTGCCTCAGAATCAATAGCCTGCCTCAAAGGCGAGCCAAAAGTCATCGGACTCCTCGTCGTCATGTTCGACGGTGATCTCGACCGAGGAGGACTTGGTCTCGTCCTTGCGGGTGTGAATGAAGCGACGCGCCTTGGAAACGGAGGCGTCCTCGTTGATGCGGCCCTCGAGGTTGCTGCCGAGCCAAACGTAGGCGCGCTCAAAGGAGAAGGCGGGCGAGGATGCCGTCTTGCGGTCCTGCACGAGGAGCACAAACATGGCGTCCGAGTCGAGGTCGTCCGAGTCATAGTTCTCGAGGCGCTCCCAGTGGTCCTGGTGGTCCTCGTCCTCTATCCAGCCGTAGAGCTCGACGATGAAGTGGTCGGCGGCGCGGCGCAAGAGGTCTGGCGACGAGACGACGGAGCGGTGCGTAGCCTTGGAGAGGTGCGGCGGGGGGTCGGACTTGGCAGGCTCGACGGCGTACTCCTCGTTGTACTTGCCGAGGTCCTGGTCAACGTCCGAGTCGTCCATCTCCTCGGCGTCGGCCGCGTCGACGCCAAGCGCAACCCAAAAGCCCTGGCGCGCATCGGAGTCACGGGCGCCGCAGTGCACGATGGAGTGGTCGCGGAAGTTGGGCAGGAGCTCGACCATCCAGGAGACCCACTTGTCCGCGGCCGCGAGAAAGTCGGCCTCGCGCGGGCAGCGCGGACCGGCCCAGACGAAGCAGACCTTGGCGGCGTGGTCGTGCACGACGAAGACGCCGCGCGCGTCGAGCTCCGTGGGGCGCGCCGTGACGGGCCGCGTGGCGTCCTTGACCTCGTAGCAGAGCTTGCACACCAGTGAGGGGTCCTTGGCGGAGTGCGGCGCGATGCGGTAGAGCTCCGGCTTGCGCGGCACCTCGCGGATATAACGGCCGAACTCCATGAGCTGGCCCAAGAAGCCGGCGTTCGGGTTGCACACGGGGCGCTTGGCCTTGACCTCGGCCAGGGCGTCCTCGAAGGGCATGTTGTCCTTCCACATCATGTAGGCGACCACAACGGTGCAGGAGCGGCTGACGCCCATGTGGCAGTGCACGAAGCAGCAACCGCCCGAGGTGCGCGCCGTCTCAATGTACATGATGGCCTCGAGCAGAAAGGGCAGGATGCTCTCGTTGGCGCTGTCGATCACGTCGAGCGCCAGGTAGTCGAACTCGCCCGACGCCTCGTGATAGTTCTTGCACACGGTATGCGCCATGTTGAGAATGTGCGTGACGCCGGCCTCGTGCAGCACCTCCTTGTTGCGCGCCACCCAGTCGCCGCTCACGCACAGCCACGGGTAGATCTTGGACGCCTCCTTGCTGCACCGCCGCGCGTCCTCGATGGCCTTTTGCCGCACTGAGTCCATGCCGGTCTCGGTCGGCGCCGAGGCCGCCACCGTGAGCGCGCTGCTGCTGCTGCCGCCGCCGCCGAGGGGGCTGCCCGCGCCGCCGGGCCCGCCCGTCTTCTTGAGCGTCGCCTTGGCGAAGTCGCCCGGGTTGAACACGGGCCGCAGGGGCGGCATCCCGCCGCCGCCGCCGCCCGCGGCCCCTGCGCCCTGCAGGGCGGCCGCGAAAGGATGTGGCGCCCGGTCGGTCGGCCCGCCGCCCAGGCCGCCGCCCGCCTGGCTCGCGCTCTTCTTGAGCGCCGCCTGCAGCGCCAGCGCCGCCGGGTGCTGGCCCTGCTGCAGCGGCGTGGGCGTAGGCTGCGCCCCTCCGAGTGCTGGCCCGCTGGCCGCCGCCGCCGCGGCGGCCTTGGCCTTGGAGGACGCCTTGAGCTGCCGCGAAGTCCGCGACCGCTTCGCGTCGTCGCTGCGCCTGCTGCTGCTGCTGCGCCCGACGGCGGCGGCCGCCAGCGCGGGCGACGCGGGCCGCCGCAGCGACCCGCTCTTGCGCCCGGCCTCGCTGCTGCTCGGCATCCTGCCGCTTCGCCTGTCGCTCCGCGGCCGCGACCGCCGCTCCGGCCGCTGGTTCCCCTCCTCCTCCTCGCTGGCCGCCGCCGCGGAGGTCTCTGCCGCCTCCTCGCGCGTCGGCGCGCGCCCCTCCTGCTCCTCCAGCTCCTCGACGACCTCCGGCCGCCGGTGCTGGCCGACGTGCACCGCGAGCAGGCCGCCCACGGACCTCGACTTGGACCTCGACCTGGACCTCGACCTGGAGCTCGCCTCCCCCACGGGCGCCGGCGCCGCGCCGCGCCCGTTTCCGCGCACGCCCGCCGGGGGCTTGTTGCCCATGCGCCGCGCGCCGCGCGCCGCCGCCGCCGCCGCGCGCCGCCGCGCCTCGCCGCCGCGCCGCGCCGCCCGCGCCTCCTCTTGCTCCTCTGCCGCTTCCGCCGCGCGCCTGCTCCGCTGCTGCTCGCGCCGCCGCGCGCCGGCCGCGCCGCGCGCCGCTCCGCCGCCCGCGCGCCCCCGCCCCGCGCTGCCGCTCTGCCGCCGGCGGCGCGCGGCCAGCCGGCGCGGCGCGGCGCGGCGCGCGCTGTCTCGGCGGCAGCGCGAACGAGCTGGCGGCGCGGCGCGGCGCGGCGAGGCGCGAGGCGCGGCCGGCTGCAGTCAGTCACAACACAACAGCGGGCAGGCCGGCCGCCACTGGCCGCCGCGCGCCGCAAGTGCCGCAAACCGGCGCAAAGTCGCGCAGCCGCGGCGCCTCTGGCCAGGCTTCGAGGTGCACCTGCACAGTAGGCAGCGGCAGCAGCGCGGCGGGAGCGACCACGAGGCGACGGAAAGACAGCAGACAGACAGAGCCTGGTGACAGACAGACGCCCAGCGGAGAGCGCGGAAGCGAGTCTGGCGGCCGAGGCCAGGCGCGGCGCGGCGGCCAGCCCTGGCTGCAGGAGGCAGGGCGGAGCAGGACGCGCGAGCCGCCGAGCCCCAGTCCCGGCAGGCGCCGGCAGGCGGGCGGCGGCGCCGCGTGCGGTGCGCGGCGGCGCAGGAGCGCAGCGGACAAGCAAGCAGCGGACAAGCGGACTAGCGCGGCACTGGCAGGCCGAGGCGCGCGTGCAGCGCGTGCCCGGCGCAGGCCGACCCGTACCTGGCGGCGGCCGGCGCGGGGCGCTCGGCGCCGCTCGGGCGAGCGAGCGGGCGGTGACTCGTGAGGACTCGCGCAGCTCGCGCAGAAGCGAGACTCGCGGAGAAGCGAGACTCGCGGAGAAGCGAGAACGGGAGGGCTGGCGAGCGTGGCGAGCGAGCGTGCGAGCTTGCTCGCCGCCTGGCAGGAGCAATCAAGCGTGGCGAAGGCCGCCGAAGGCCGCGCAGGGAAACCAGGACGAGCCTGACAGTGGCGATGAGGGAGGGCAACCCGCCGCCGCCGTTGCCGGGAACGAGGTGGCCGCTTCGGCCGAGAGCGAGGCCCGGGCCCGTGCCGTGCGGCCCGGCCCGCCGCCGCCCGCCGCGCGCCCCGTGCGGCTTCGCTCTCGCCTCCTGGCACGAGCCCTTCAAGTTCTGGCCGCGCGAAGTGCAACCAAGTCAGAGCCTCCGCCACCGGAGTCAGTTACAACAACCAGCTGGCTGACTCGGACTAGAGTGAGTGAGTCTGGTCATGGCTTGCCCCACTTTCAGTCTCGCGTTTCGTTTTGAAAGCCAAAGCCAAGGCGGAAAGCGAGCCACGCAACTGACGCGATGCGCATCACAAGTCGAAGTTTGGCAAATGCGGCACTTGCAAAATGTCTGCAGTGCCTGTATGCGCCGCGGGGGTGCGCGCACACACCGTGGCACAAAGCAGCGGGACCGCAGCGCAGCGCAGCGCAGCGCTCCCAGTCGGCTGAAAGAAAGTCTTCGAGGCGGAGCCTAGCTAGGCTAGCGCGCCGGACGCTCGCCAAGGCAGACGCCCCTGCCCGGACAGCCTGCTTGCGCCCACTGGCCGCTTGCGCCACGGTGAGCACCGCGGCGACTTTTTTCGACAAACCGTGGACGTCCGCAGTCAGCTGGGCAGGCAGGCAGGCAGTCCCACGACCAGCAGGGGGACAATCAGATACCGCGCGGCGGCGCAAGGCTGCCAGACGAGCCGGCAGGCGGCCAGGGGCAGCCAGAGACAGCCTGCCTGCGCAGGCAGCGCAGGCAGAGGCGGCCTGCGGCGCGGCGCAGCGCAGGGCAGCGCAGCGCAGCGCTGGCGCACGCCGCCGCTGCCAGTGCGCACTGGTCGCGGGCGTGGACGAGGACGAGGGCGAGGGCGAGGGCAGCGCTCCCAGCGCTCCTAGCGCTCCCAGCGCTCCAGCGCGAGCAACGGCGGCCGCGACAAGATGAAGCAAATGAAGAAACTCAAGCGCAGGCTGCTGGAGCAAATCCGCAGCCGCGCCGCCGGGCCCGAGGGCGTGGCGAGCGACAAGGAGTTCGAGCGCGCGCATGACCAGTTCCTCGAGACCGAGCGGTCCCTGCGCAGAGTGCAGGCCGCCATGGTGGCGTGGGCCGGCGCGCTGGACGCGCTCAGCGCCTGCAGCCAGACGCTCGCCGAGGAGCTCGCGCGCCACACCATCCTCGTGACGCGCCCCACCAACCCGTCCGAGCACGGGCGCAACGACCCGACCACCTTCTGCCGCGCGCTCCAGGGCATGATGACCGCCACCGAGGCGGTCTCCAAGCCCGCGCACGCCGTCTTTGTCAACGGCGCGCTGCGACCCTGCATGGAGACGCTCGGTGCCGACGTGCGCTCGCTGCGCGCGCGCATCGATGACCGCAAGAAGAAGCTCGAGGTCCTCACCGTCCTGCGCAAGCGCCATCCGCGTTGCAGCGCAGCCCAGGCCAGCGCCGCCGCGGCGGCGGCCGACGATGACGACGACGCGCCCAGCCTCTCCTTCGCCGTGCCGCGCAACGGCACTGCCTCCTGCAAGATGCGTGTCGCCTCGCCCACCACGCTCGCTGCCGCGGCGGCGCTCGGTGGCGCAACGCCCGCTACCCCGCGCAAAGGCCAGGCCGGTGCCGGCGTCTCCGCCTCCTTGTCCTCATCAGTATCAACATCATCGCCGCGCACCGCGGGCGCACTCGCCTCGCTCGACGACCCCTTGCCAGACGAGGGCGACATTGCCGGCCGCGTCGCCGAGGCGCGCACCAAACGAGAGCGCCTCGACGCCGCCGAGCGCGCGCTCTGCGACGCCACCGACGCCTGTGTGCTCGGCCTCGACCGCTTCCGCGAGGAGCAGATTCGGAAGCTGCCGGACACCATCGGGCTCACGCTGGGTTGCTACCACGGCTTCGCCCGACGCCTGGCGTCGCTCCTCGAAACCTACCTGCCTCAGTTCCCTCGCGCCGCCTGCGCCGTCGTCGACATCGCCTACGAGACTTCCATTGCCCGGGAGCGCCTCCAGCAGCGCCGCCTCGTCAGGATTGAGGCCGCCAGCGCCGAGGTCGCCGCGGCGCAGGCCAACCTGGCGCCCGCCGCCTTTCCATCGGGCGCCGGAAATGGCCACCACGGACCACCCGCCGCGAACGCCGCCCACTATCATCACCAAGGCGGCGCCGGCTCCTCCACCGCCCAGCAGCGGAGGAGCAGGATGCGCCGTCACCGCAACTCGGTCGACACCAAGTCCTCCAAGCCCCCGGCCGTCCCGCCTCCGCCCTCTTCGTCTGCATCCTCCAGCACGAGCCCCAACAGCAACAACTCCTCTTCCTCCAGCGCCACGGAGAGTCCCACGGGCGTCCTCGTCAAGCTCCCGGCCGACGCCACTCGTGCCGACGCGACCCGGCCGCGCAGCTTTCGTGTTCGAAGAACAAGCCCAGCGGTCGTCGCGGCAGCGGCAACAGCATCCGGGGCGGCGTCGCCGCCGCCGCCGCCGCCGCCGCCAATTCCCCCGACACCTTCGTCCATTTCCGCATCAATCGCACCAACAGCGACAGCCACAACGCCAGCGACAGCGCCAGCGACAACCGCAACGGCTGCACAGCCCGTGAGCCTAGCAGCTGGGACCCAGGGGTCCGCCGCTCTGCCACCCACGCTGCTTGTCAACGCGCCGCTGCAGGATTCCAGCAACGTGCCGCCCGCGAGCTACGCCTCCAGCGCCTACCGCTCCGGTCGCCTCAGGGCGCTGCTCGCAGCAGCAGCCGCTTCGGATAATGGCGGCGGCGAGGCCGAGCGCGGCAACGAACCCAGCTCGTCCAAGCGACACTCCTTCAACGCCAAGCGCCGTCCGGCTAGCCCGACCAATCGCGCATCGCTCACCGCCCGCCTCTCGCTCGGACTCGTGCGCTCACGCTCGCGCCTCTCCCTTAGCTCCGTGCAGAGCAACAACACGCAGCCCTCCGACTCGCCGCTGCCCCCACCCGGGCCTTCCGCGCCGCTCAGCAACAAGGAAGCCTTCGACATCGCCGGCATCACCCTTTTGAATGACGACGACGACATGCACTCCGACGCTGCCGAGGACGACATCTTCGGGTCGTGGAGCTCACAGCGCACCGAACCTGACAAACCTTTCATCCCCGCGCGTACCTGCCCACCGCCGCTGCCCCCGCTCCCCACCGACAATAGCAGGCTCCTACCACCTGCCGTAGGGCCAGCACCACCACCAACAACGCCGAGTGCGCCCTCGCCCGCGCCCTCCGGCGGCATGACCACCATCCGCTTCGCCACGCTCCACGAGGAGTTCAGAAACAACTGAGCCATCGTCTTGCAGTGCAGCCAACAGCCCCCTTTCTTATGCTCATACTTCAACAGATGTAATTTTCATTCACCTGCACTGCAGTCTCTGGCGCAAGGGCGCCACGGCTCATGCTTGCTTTCCGTCAATCGCGCTGCGCGCGATGATCGAGCCCATGCCGAAAAGCCCTGCTAGGTACTCCGAGGTCGTATCGAAGAGAGGCACTTGCAAATGTCTTGCCTGCGGGAAGAGTGTCGCGTGAGCTCTTCAAGCGCACGACGAAGAGCGCTTCGCGAACTGCACCCCGACGACGATGCCGTCAAAGAAAAATGTGCGCCATGAACCGTTCGCGGTCGCGCCTGCGTTAATCCTGTGACGCACTCGGGCCCTCAAACGAATCGTTGCGCTGTGGATCGCTCGCGGCCGCGCCGGCGTGAATTCTGGGGCGCGCTCGGCCGACTACTAGCGCTGGCTAAAAACAAAGTGAGCCAAGTGCATGTTCCGTGTCTCGCTGTCTCTTCGAAACCTCATGAGCACAATGGCAATCTGCCTCGTGTGCGCCTCGCAGAACGAGAACCAGCTACTGCCGCTCCGAATCAGCGTGCCTCGCCAAACCTTCGAGAGCACAGCACCACGTGCGCCTTTGTAAAGGGCCCGAAGTGCAACGCAGGCAGTCCGCCGCGGCTGGCCCTTTTTTTTCACAACAATCGTCACATCTCGTTTCTTCTGAATGAGGCTTCGGAGGTGTGGGCCTGCTCCCATAGCCGACACGTTGCCAGCCAGGCACGCGGCGGAAGCACCACGAAAAAAAAATTGACAAAGGATCGTCGGCAGACAGCCGTCGACTCTTTCAATTCTGAAAACTTCATTCGAAGTGGCGTGCCAATCACGTTCACGATTCTGCATGTTTCTTTTCTTGTTTAAAGTTGGCGTGTGCTGCTGGCGCTGCTGACGCTGCTGATCGCCCGATCAGGGAGGACCTCCAGGATACGCTTGGCGAGGCGCTTGATCTCACCGTCCGAAGGCGGGCTCGACAGCCCGCAGAGAGAGGGCGTTTTGCCGCCCCACCCAGAGCCGAAGAGGCTCTTCCATGCGCTCTTGTCAACCTCATCCGCTTTGAACACGCACGGGATCATCCGTGCTGGCTTGTGGCGCTGGCGTATGTAGGCGAACTCATCCTCCAGAGGCCGCGGCTCGTTGACCTCAAAGTCAGCCATGTACTCGCGCGTTAAGAAGACCACGCTAGCCATGAATCGGTTGATACCCTGAACCATTGCCGTCATGACGTCGCTTTGCACGTCATTGTCGTCGAGCCAGCATCTAATGTTGTGCTTGCTCGAGAGCTGCTGCGCGACCTGCTTCACGAGGCCGTGCGTTACCAATCCAAATCGAGCTCCTCGCAGCGGCGCCCGCTGCGCCAGCGCATCTCCCTGGGCATGCCGCGCCGCCGCAGCAGCCAGCGCAGCGTCGTGTACAAGAGCGCCGCGCCTCTTGAAGAGCCCGTCGTCGTGGGACGAAGCGGCCGCCGCATTTCACCGCGACGCTGCCGACGCTAGCACCTACAACGCCGGCGGCAGGCGCCGGACCAACCGCCGCCGCAAGGAGAAGAAGGACCGCTTGCGCCGCGTCGTGGACGTCCCCGCGCTGGCCGTCCGGGGCGACCTCGTCGCCGTGCACTGGCGC